>PVHX01000157.1:0-106453 GCA_004024805.1 Geosciurus inauris
ACTGAGTTGCTTAGCACCTCGCCATTGCTGAGGCTGGCTTTGAACTCGCGATTCTCCTGTCTCAGCCTCCCTAAGTGCTGGGATTACAGGCTTGAGCCACTGAGCCCAGCTAGTGGGTGGAACTTCTTACTGTGATTGAAAAGTTGTCATAAAGACAGAAACAACTGGTAAAAATTCTGAGGAAGAGTAAGGAACTAAAGCAATTTGGTAAAGAAAACCATTCTCATTCTTGGTGTTTCTTAATACTCTTTCAGTCCTGTCTTCCCATCCTTCCCTAGTTGCTTTGAAATTGAAAGCCAGCATCTGTTATGTCCCACCTTTCACAGAGGAGAGTGGCTCTGAGAAGCAGATGTATTTCAACACATAACCAATTTCGTAAGGTATTCCTGGCACAGCGATCACATTTTACAATGTGAACCACAAAGAAATAAATGTCTAATGGTGGAATTTCAGCTGCTGAAACTACTCAGTAGAGGGAAAAGGAAATGATATTACTGATAATTGGTCATATGTTCTGATGAGAAGAGGGTGAGAATGAAGCATTACCATTTAAAGAATATTTAAAGGACAAGAAATCTGAAGGAGGAAAAAAAAAAAAAAGACAGAATCAGCAGAGAGATAGAAGGTGAAACCAAGATTAAATAGAGACATATTCACCCAATGTAGAGACAGCATCAAAGAGGAAGAAGCACATGGCATTGGCAGATGACAAAGGACTAAAAGAAGGTAACAAAGTATGTTGTGAAACTGGTAACAAGGAGCCATTGACTACCTTAAGGAGAACAGGCTTGGGACTCAGCCAAATGAGAAGGGATATGACCTGAGGAAGTGGAGAGGACATGGACCAACCACATGGCTTCAATTTGTTCTTTGCAATCAATCCAGATGTCTAGTGCTGGAAGCAGCCTCGCCCAACAGCTGAAACTTGAGGCAAAAATCCCTGAGCATGCTACTCCCTCTGCTCCAGCCCCAGGTTCCCAGGTCTCACTGCATCGCAATGAAGGTACAGCCCCCCACATCCTGTTTCCCATCCCAGCAGATCAAGAAGTCCTAAAAATGTTCCTCCCACATCTGCTTGTTAATTAGACCACATATGCTGGGCCTCTGCATTGGGAAATGGGTTATTATGAAAAGTGGCAAATTAGAGCATAAATACTCAGAAATCAAAGCGGTCAGTGTTCAGAATTTTATTCAATTATATATGTTGTTTACAAGCTAAGCTTCCCCTTTCCCTGTCACACAAAATGCCACTTTTTGGTCTGAGAATTTAACTGACATCAACTGATTTCTGTAGGACCTGCAGGAATCAAAGAATCATGAATTTAGTTGCTGGAGTTCTCCTTCCCCAGGAACTTGGAAAGAGGATTTCACAGTCAACCCAGAAGAGTCCATTTCTCTGTTTAGTGAGGGCCGTATTTTCAGTCAGTCACGTTTCAAAGCTGCTTTGCTGATAAGATTCCCTCACAAAAAGTCAATGAAATAGATGCTAATTACCAGTATGTTTAAATTCTTTTAGCTCGAGAATAACAGTATTTACTTTTTATATATATTTTTATCCATTTTAGTTATACATGACAGTCGAATGTATTATACATAGAGTATAACATACTGTATTTAGGATTCCACTCTTGTGGTTGGACATGATGCAGAGTTACAAGAATGACAGTATTTTAAAAAATGATTAAAAAATTTAAAAAGAGGCAGTCAATTAAAAGACTTTTTTTTGTTTATTCCCCATAGGAAAATTTGAATTACCTTGGCAACTTTGAATACTTTTGTCTATAATACCTTTGCAATGATGTTTTAGCAAGAAGGAAATTAAATATATGAAAACATTGTTACCTTTACTATTTCTAGTAAAGATTTGTATAATCTAGACCCTGAAAGGATGGTGTTCAGACTCATAAATATCATTTAAGGTTAAGTACACTGATGGAAGGGAAATTTAAAAAAAAAATGCCCAAAGATTCTAGATTATACCCAGTTGTGAAAGGAAAGGAAGCTAGAAAATAGACTGGAACCTAAATCTAATTCCAAGCTCAGTACCTGTTTCTATGCTACATGCCTCTCACCACTTTTAACTAGCTACTTGTAAAAACTCCTTTCATTTGGCATTATGCATTTATGAAAAGATGCCATCTCATCACCTCCTACCACATGGTGATGTCCAATGACATGTACAACAAAATAAGTTCATTAGTTCCTGTAAAACTATTTCCAGTTCATGGCACATTCTTCATTGTGTTCATGTTAAACAAAAGTATAAGGTATTTATGTAGTAGGCTGAGTTTGCCTCAGAAGTTTTTTCTGATTGCAGAGATTGAAAATCAGTGATCAGCCATGAATCTTTTGTATGGTCTGGGGATCTGAGTCTGGAAGGTCTTGACAGATGTGAGTGATTGCAGAGAAATGTTACCAAATTGCCTCTTCAGTGCCAAAGCCTACAGTCAGCTGAGCTGTGTCCAAATGAATCTGATCCAAGTTCACTCTTACCTACGGGGACAGTTCTCCTGAGCAAAGAGCATATACCCCATTGAGTCATAATAAAAAGCTATTGACTGAGTCAAAAGAGCTATGGGCATGGGAAGATAAAGCCCTCAGACTCCTTCCTGAGGGATAAAAACTAGCTTTTAGATCATCTGACTCCTTATCCAAAACACCCAGCAGCCTGGTAGGGATCAAATTGTTATCAGTGCTGATTTCTACTCATAAATAAAACTCATTTATGAAAGGGTGTGCTAATGAAAGGGAGATTTTTAAAAATTGGCCAAAGGTTCTAGCTTGTACCCACTTGTGAAGAGAAACTAGAGGATAGACTAGAACCTAAATCTAATTCCAAGCTCAGTCTGTTTCTTTCACCTCTCTAACCACTTTTAACTTTAGCTCTGCTAACCCTTTGGTGGTTTCTGAAAAAAATCAATTGCCTTCCAGCTGAAGTTTCCCATTTATGCTAACACAGCCTGAATTTTCTTATGTGGTTCCAAAGGGTTAATAAAATGAAACATTCTGTCCAGAGCTGTAGAATACAGAACCCCATATTTAGCCAATGTTTTACAGAAGGTAGAAATAATTCTGTCCCTTCAAGGAAAATTATTTGGCTTCATACAGAATTTAATGAAGGGAATTGAGTGAAGTTTTTTGTTTTGATTTAGAAATCCTTAAAAATTAAATCAATTTGAAGCAAGACTCTTGCTCAAATCCAAGGGTGATACACTTATTTATTTACTTACTCATTTACTATATTTGTTGAACTTATAGTACATTTTTGCTATATAATCATTTTAAAACCTTGGAGGTTAAAACCTGGACATTAGAAAGTTACTTCCATGAAATAATCACTCCCAAGAAAGTGCTCTCACCTGTATTTTGCTGGCAAAGCTAATCCTATTGCTCAAGAAAGGCCAGAGGTCTTTGGCATTATCAGAAAGCATTTGATAGAAAGAAAGTGTATAAATTCACGAATTTTCATAGGCCTTGTTTTCTGTCAGTGACTAGACAACAAATACTCCTTGCAGCTTTCATGTACAATGGAGTAAATGTGGGAATGGGTAACTGACTTGAGCAAGTAGTATACCAAAAGATATTTTGTGGAGCATTTATCATGCCTGAGGGAGAAAAAAAATCTGTCATTTTCTAAAAAGTTCATATATATAAACAAGATCATATTTAAGCCTAATCAACAACATATATTTAAGTGCCTACCTATTCTTGGAATCATACTAATTATTAAATATAGCTACTTTGTCAGGGTTCTTGGTATTCAGTAGCCCAGACAAATATATAGGACATACATCAGTGAGTGAAGGAAAAATTATTGCCTTTTTTTTTTAATCTATAGGCCAAGGTTAGGTATGTTTGCAGGCAGTCTGTAATCTGTGTCCGGTTTCACATGGTATTATTTTCTAAGTGATAAACATCACAGGTGATTATGCAGGTCAGCCTTGTTATTTAAAATATCTCCACAGTTCATTCTTTCCCTCTTCCAACACCATGATATTAAACACCAATGGTAGCTCTAGCACCAGAGCAGGCCCTGACAGTATGCCAAAAGGAAACTGGGTCCTTTGCCTCTTACATGCTTAAAATCCAAGGCAGGAGGCAAACTGATGAGCAACTTATTAAATCCAACCTAGTGCATATTGCAATGGAGGAATGTTCAAAGTTTCAGAGAGCTGTAAGCCTAGATAAGAGAAAAAAACCAAGTGCCTAGAGAATCAGGGAAGTCATCCCAGAAAAGGCAGTTGCCATTGGGTGCAGGGAGCTTCATGAGGAGGGGAAATGAAGCAGGCAGTGGAGAGGTAGGGGCTGGAACAAGGTGAGACAGGGGTGGTGGTACAGGTACATCCACTGAGGAAGTGACAGAAGACATGCCTGAGAAGTAGCTTGGGGTGTGCCTGTGAAGAGCTGCTAAAAATGTCCACTCTGATCTCTGCTGTGATTTCAATGTGTCCCCAGGTTTTTTGTTTTGGACACTTAAACCCCAGTCAACAATGTCGAAAGGTGGAATAAAGTGTTTAAGAGGAGATTAGGTCATGAAGGCTCTGCCCCAGGAATGGATTGATGTCATTACTCCAAGAGTGGGTTAGTTACTGTGAAGGTGGGTTCCTGGTGAAAGCAGGATTGTGTCCTTTCCCACTCTCTTGTATATGCTCTCTGCTCCCCATACCTTCTCCATGGATGGCATAGCACAAAGGTCCCCCCCAGATCTTGGATTGTCCATTCTCCAGAATTATAAAAAAGGAATCTCTGTTCTCTATAAATGTCCCAATCTCAAGTGCTCTGTTATAGCAACACAAAATGGACTAAGGCATTCTTTAATAACTTTCTGCCATGGAAAAGCCCCTTTTTACAGCAAACATCTCATCTACAGAGTCTCTAGAGGCAAAGGAATCATTTTTTCCTGTCATTCCATGGCACTATTCATCAAATCAAAGGTCCTAAGGACAAAGTTCCGCACATTCTTCTGTTAAGTTTTCCATAGCAATGCCTCAGCTATACACCTCCTCATTGAAAACAAGTGGCAAAAGAGGAGTCAACTTTTGCTCTGAGGAAAAGGGAAGCATAATTACAGTAGGCATTTTGTGTTACAGAATCCTGTTTAATTCTTTCTACAGGTCCGTGATGGCAGGAATTATTAAATTCCCATTTTTAGGATGAGAAAACTCATGCTTAGATTAGTTGGCCCTAATTCACTACCATACTAGTTTTGCAAGTTATTCTGAAAGTATTTCAGGCAGGCATTTTGCATGTGTAATACTTATTACATATATTGTGTTTTTATCTTCACAACTGTTAGAGTTCATATTTTATTCCCATTTCAATATACAGAGCTAAGGCTAAGAAATTCTAAATAATTTGCTCAGGGCAGAACTGGGATTTGAAACCTAGTTCACTTCAAAGCCCCCTTTTTTTTTCCTATAAAACTGTCACTTATGCTCATATTCTCCAGAGTCTAATGACCATGCAGCTCCAGTCTTTTTTTTTTTTTTTTTCCTTTTCATTCAGGGAGAATAGAGTGCCCACAATCAGGTCTTGCAACCTGGGAGCCGAGTGAAAAGCTCCCCTGGGACATCCTCTGACTGGCCTATATTTATCACAGAATGGAAATTGGCATAGTTGTCTTTGGTGATCTAACATTCTTCGGTCACAACCCATTTCTTCTTCCTAATGCTATATTCAAATTTTGTATGGATGTTATTTCTTTGCACTGTAATACTAAAAGATATTCAAATGTGACCTGAGTAGGATGGCCACTTAAATTATTATAAGCCATTCATTTCTAATTTGTGTGTCATTTTTAAAAACAAGAAAGCTTTGAGATAAGATAGGAAACTACTAAATGCTGATGGATGAAGGTCAGAGAAGGTCTCACATGGAGCACATGAAGAGAGTAGGTCTGGGGAGTCACAGTGTTAAGCACTATGACTTTCTCTAATTCCAGAAGGAAAAAAGTCCTAACATGGTAATTCTCTCAGCTTTCCGCTACTAAACTAATCCCTGCCTTCTTCAGCTCCTGCCCTCCCTTGTTTTGTTTATCATGAGAAATTACCTTCCTCCTCTCTAAGTCCAATTCTGTACTTGTGTTTGAAATTTACCTTCTCCTCCTTCTCAGGAACATAAGATGATGAATTATACCTTTTCTGTCCTTCATATTCACTTATCTTTTTCAACTAAAGTTCTTCTCTTCAATATTTGTGCTCCTGCTTTACAACCATTTTTTAATCCCATTTGAGGTCTTATATCCTTCTTCTGCTATCAGCATCTCTTGGTCCATTTTCTGTTGCTATAACTAAATATATGAGACCATATAATTTATAAAGAAAAGAGATTTATTTCTGTTCATGGTTCTGCAAACTGGGAAGTTCAAGATCAGGCACCTGTATCTGCTCAACCTTTGTAAGGATCCAATGTTGCTTTAGCTCATGGCAGAAGGCAGAAGGGAAAATAGGTGTGTGCAGAAGAAAGCAGTCACACTCCAATGATAGTTAATGCATTCACTTGAGAAGAACATGTATTGATTCATGAGAATTCCACCCCTCCATCAAAACACCCCTCATGAGGTCCCACCTGTCAATGCTGTAGCACTGAAAAATTAGGCACCCACATAAGTCTTCGTGGGAATAAGTCACATTCAAACCATAGCACCCCAACTCTTTTCCATCATAGCAAAACTTCAGAAATCCTCATCTGTTCTTGCTGCTGCTTTTTCTCATTGCTTCTCATACATCAACCCATCTGGCTTCACCCCACTCCACAGACAACTTTTAGCCTATGTCCTCCATGTCACTGTTTTCAGCCCTTGCCTCACCTTCTTGGAGTCCTTGCTCTCTGATCTTGAATTCTATTTTCTATACTGTCCTGGTTTTTTCCCTACTGCTCTGGACATTTAGCTACCTTTGAATGCTTGTCCTTAAACATAACAGTCCCTAAAATCTCAATCCAGACTCTCTTCTTACCCTTCGCTCTCTCCCTAGGCAATTTCATCTGGATCCACCAATATAGGTCCTATCAATAAATCAAAGATTTCCAGATTGACCATCTGCACACTGAACACATTTTTTGAGTCCATATCACACACTTGACTAGACATATCCAACCTAACACCTCAAACTTAGCAAGTAAAGACTGAATGTGTGATGTTCTCAACTAATTCTTCACCTTTTCTAATCTTGACTATCTTATTTTCTTGTTTCACTTTCACCCTAATTTACAAACCAAGAACAAAGAGTCTTTTTGGAAGTCATCCTCTCCTGGGTACCTCATATCAACACATCACCAAATCTTACTGATCTTACCTCTGAAATATATCTCAAACCCACATATTCCCCACCATCTCATCTCCTAACCTAAACGAAAGTATCTCTAGCCTAAAACGTAATAATACCCCTTAAATCGCCTTCTTACATTCACCACAGATTTTTCCAACATGGTCCACTCTCTGCAGCCATAGTTTTGACTGTCCCCTACTCAAAAATTCTTCAGAGGTATCCTGTAGTTCCATTAGAATAGAGATGAGAGACCTAATAAGCCCCTTCTACCACTATCAAGTCAACATGGCTCCTTTCAAGATATCATTCCTACCTGCTACAGGACCTTTGCACATGCTTTTACATTTGACTTGTTAATCTCTGATTTCTTCTCTTGATCTAACTCTAGATCAGAATGCATTGTTTGAACTCTCTTGGACTTTGTTTCCTTTGTTCAGAACATTTTATCCCTGACTTTTATGACATATCTAAACATCTGGATATTTATATTCCTGTCTCTGCCATGAGTCTGTAACCTGCACGTAAGCAGAAAATGTAGATGTGGTTGTTCTTCATTCTATTTCCAGTGACTAGTATAGTGCCTAGAACATAGAAATGCTCAGTAAAACCTTGAGACAGGCACTCTAGAAAGAATGAAGGAGGGCATGTGTGTGAGACCCTCTTCCTCACTCCCTCACCTTACTCCTGTTATGATCAGTCCAAAGAAACAACAGTGGATCCAACAGGAAGGTTGGCAATCATGTAATGATATAAAACAGGTGTAGAGGAGCTAGGCACCCACAGCAAGCTTGAAGTCTTCTCTGTTTTTCCCAGGCCTAATTCTGGATTCATCTAATGTGATAATGATATTCTCCTTTCATATCATCTTAGATGATGGATGGTAGACATCATCTTGGCCCTTCTTTATTACTCCTGGGTCTTCCGGGACTCAGCACACACTGATGTTGTCCTGTGCATTCTGAGAATGTCGGTACATTCATGAAAAGGTTTTGATAAACCCATGTTGAGGACAGATGAGAGAAGAACCCTTTAGTACTGAACTCGTTGAGAAAGCACAAGAGGTCAGAGAATGCAGTGGTGTGACTTCCTTCACCTCAGTGCTGAATTTAGAAAAAGTGTGTGTACACCAGGCAGGCCATTCAATCATAGACTCATTGTTCTAGAAAAACACACACACATCAGTGACAGGCACACTCCAAGAGTGATGATAAAACTTTGAGCTTAAAGTTCTGCACTAATTCAAAAAGCATGGTTGACAAGTTTTGTCATTTGGAGAAAATACCATCTTTCACCTTCTTCGATTGTTTTCTTCCATTCTTCCAAGCTGTAAAACAAATAAAATCACAGAAAACAAAAACACTGAAATGGTGAACAATCCTGACTTTTATTTCTTTGAATGATGTTTTTTCTTCAAACTTCATTTTGTTCTTATTTGAAAGCTGATGGGATCCATCTTTGGATATAGCTCTATTTTCTGGGTTCTGTCTCTAATCAATTTCAGCCAAGCTTTCTAACCAAGAGCTCATATTTGCGAAGCAATTTCGTATTTCTTAATTTTGAAGATCTTTTCCTTGAAGTGCATTCTGAGCACACTGCTCTTAACATTACATAAACTTTGCATATTTTGTCCTTGTTTCTAAAATGCACTCAGAACACAGAAGATTTTAAAATTTACCCTTGTTCTCTACAAATACAAATTCTACTAATTTTAAATTATTCTTAACACTTATGGCTTGTATATGCATGTAAATGCAATTACTTTGGATAATTACCATTATGTCATAATCCACACCAAAGGTAAGTTTCTACAGAGTCTGAACACTGTCTTCCCAAGATTGCATGCTTTCTGTTACTCTTATGTAACTCATAAAGGATAGTAAAAAGAATTATTTTAAAACAATCACCTTTTGGAAGAAAGTAAATATTATGCTTTTTTAACCAATCCAGAGCTTGGTGGATACTTTATTGGAATTCCTCTCTTTTAATTCATCTACATTTGCTCAGCCTTGATTATTGCATTTACTAAGTGTGTGTGCATTACATCTTTCCTTCAGCTACTCTTTTGCTTTCCTGTTCTCTCAAGCTCCACATCTCAACAAAACACTCTGGTAAGGTTTTGCTTTATTTATATGAGATATTTAAAATAGCATTCCCTTCCACATCTCAATAAAACACTCTGGTAAGATTTTGCTTTATTTATATGAGATATTTAAAATAGTATTCCTGTCTTTGCCAAAAGTATTTAAGGACATCACTCTTTCTTTGGGAGGTAATGAAGCTTAAATCACATTTCATTCCAAGAAAACAGTCACAGTCATGTTCTAGGACATTGCTGCTCCTTGATAACCCCACATTTCACATCATAACACCCCCTAACATGACCTTAACAAGACAATGTAGTGCTTGACTTCATCCTAACAATTAGGATGTGGGCTCAAATATTAAAATATTGTAGCTTAAATGTTGAGATTTAAATATGTAAAATAAAAGAGGTCAATAACATGCATTTCTGCATTTTTTAATGATGAAAAGCCAATTATAAGAAAAGGTAATGAAAGATGATGAAAAGTACAGAAATTCACCCAGAGAAACAATTTTCATAACACTGCCGAATCCTGCCAACAGTTGCTCACATAGGATCTTACATAATCTGCCTTAAGTGATAACATAGACAATTTCCTGAGATTTTGAGAAACATAATGAATAAATTGTCACTGTGTAGTACATGCTGTCAGTGTAAGGCATTATGGCAGGCACTTTATACATGTGACTCTATTTCTAGCTATTGCGTTTTATCACTCAACCCTGCCCTCCACTATCTCCTGTGGATTTCTTCATTTCTCCGGAGGGTTGTAGAAAGTCAGAGTGGGATGCCCAAGACATTGCTTCCCAGTTCCTCTACATACACCTGTAGGATTGGTGCTTTCTCTTTTGTTGTTCTCTGAACCTCAGTGGCTATATAGAAAAAATGGGAATACAAATATCTACCTTATAAAAATTGTTGGGAAGAGCCAACCATATTGTATGCATCTTAGTGGTTGATACATAAGATTCCTCAATTTCTTTACCTTCTAACAGTCAGGCTATTGAGCTAGAATTTTGAGCTCTAATCCTAATTTTACACACAGAATAGAGGTCGGTGACATGAAAGGCAAAAGTGTCCTTTAAAAAGAGAAAAATATCTGTTTAATTATGTTCATGTCCATAGAGAAGCTCTTGGTTATGGTCAGAGACCTGTGCCAAAAAGAGTGGAGATGCCATGTTTCATGTTAAGGATAGAATTTCCTATTGTCAATGCCAGTAATCAAGAGACTCTTCAAAGCAGCAGCAGAACCTAGAATTTCAGATAGGAAGATGAAGAACACATGGCTTTGGAAAATACAATTTATCGTGTGGCTTAGGCTCTAAATACATAAAATATTAAGGAGATTAAACAGTGGGCCCCCTTATCTGCATCTTCGCTTTCCATAGTTTCAGATACCTCTGGTCAACTGTGGTCTGAAAATATTAAGTGGAAATTCCAAAAACATAAGTTTTAAATAACTTTTATTATAGTATGAGATTATAATTTCTCCATTTTATTGTTGTTAATCTCCTGCTATGTCTAATTTATGTATTATACCTTACCATAGATATATATATACAGTAAAAAAACAAAACAAAACATGTATATGGAGAGAGTTTGGTACCCTCTATGGCTTTAGTCATCCACCAGAAGTCTTGCAATGTAGCTCTTAGATAAGGGGCCACTACTGTATTTAAAGAATGAGGGGGAAAAGCAATATTTAATGTCTCTTGAGTGGAATTTAGTCACCAACTAAATAGCTCAAAAGGCTACTTTTCACAGTTTAGGAAGATGACTTGGAAAACCATGAGAATGTAGAGTTCTTTTTGTCTCAAATATGTACTGAGTTTTTCCTGGACAGTGAAGAAAGCAATGGTTGGCTGGTATAATGGAAATTATAATCAATTTCATTATTGATCAACCATCATGCTGTATCAGAATAGAAACCAAGGGCTTTTTGTAGTGACAGTTTGGTCATAAGTAACGGAAGCCCATTCCAAGTAGATCCTAGAGGAGGTGGCTAATGGTAAAGGCAACCTCTCAAACAACAAGGGTAAAGAACAGAGGTCAGCTGGGAGTTCCTCTGCTCCACAGACATTGATGGTCAATGTCATGAAATTCCCATCACTCAATAAACATTGGTAGTCAGTGTCAAGAGATTCCTGTCACTCCACAGACATTGGTAGTCATGTCACCAGAGTCCCACTGCTCCACATTGTCTCAATTATATTCTCTGTGCCCTTTAGATTAAATTATCAAGAAAAGCACCATAATTGGCTATACTTAATCTCTAGACATATTCCCTTAGAAAATCAGGTTAGCATGCTGTTCTCTCACTGTGGCCAGAGGGTCAAGAACACCTGTATAAAATCTGACTGTCCCTAGGATCCCTTTATCAAGACTAGGAGAGAGAAGACAATTTTTAACAAGAGGGGAGGTGAGTGGTCTGTTCAGACAAGGCCAAGTGTCACTAGTAGAGCTTTATGGCCTGAGGTTCTACAGTCTATAAACCACATGGGTATTATCTATACTTTACAGATGGAGAAACAGGCTCCATGAGATCAAACCTTTCACCCAATGTCACATTTCTAATAAGTTCCAGAGATAGTATTTGATTCCACTTCTGTCTCTCTGTTCCCAAGCCTATGCTCTTTGTTTTGTCTACCACCTAAATATGCAGATGGTCTGCAAAGGAGTCATAGGAACTCAAAGAATTAAAGTCTCCAAAATAGCCTCCATACTTGCAAGCAGTGTATACATGGGTAACATGGAGTCAGGCAGTTGGGTTCTTTGTCTTGCAAATTCAAGGAATAAAATCCATAGACACAAGGTAATAGCAAAATAGCAGAATAGGAAGGAAGCAAATCTCCCAGAGTAAAGGGACCCCAAGAGAGGGATGCCAACTGAGGTCCATTTTCTAGGGTTTTTTAAAGGCATATCTGATGGCCCAGCATAGGTGATTGGTGGGGTGAGGGATGCCAGCATGGACCACTCAATTTCAAGCTCTGAGCTTAATAAGCCAATCAGAAGTGCATAATTGCGATTGGTTATTTACATAAGTAAGAGAATGGGCCTTGGCTGGTGAATTTTGATATATTAGAGGAAGCATTTTGGGTAGGGGTCTGCCTGTTGTTGGCTATTGCTAAGGGTAAGGGCTGGGATAACTAAAGAAGGGCTGCTGTGGTTGCAGATGTGAGGAACAAAGGAGGTATTCTAGGTCAGAAGAAGGCACTGTGGTTAATGCTGACAGTGAGCAGCAAGTCACAGGATGTCTTTCAGAACTGCTGGCTCCTTTAAGATTGGCATGATGTCCCCCTCCCCTCCTATCCTTCTCCAAGGTCCTTATTTAGGCTGCCTAAGGGAGATCTATCTTCCTGCCTCACTTGGACTTGGAAATGAGATGTCTCAGGGAAGCTCTTCATAAAGAATAAATATTGCCTATAGGTAAAATTGGAAATTCTTAACTAGTAAGAAGTGGGAAAGCCTAACTTGAGTTGAAGATAGGCAGGAAAAAGCCTGAATTAGGGAGAGAATGGACAATACCGAAAGGGAAAAAGGCCCAAGTCAATTGTGCCCATCTCTTAGTTTTGCCATAAATCACCCAGATGGCAGGGCCTATCAGATGCTGTGACATGGCCAAATCTTTTTTTGAACAAAATAAGCCACTCCAGACTGTGCCCATGCCCAATGGAAATACTGAAAGAATACAGAAGTAAAGTATTCACAAAGTCCTTACAAATAGCAAAGATCATTTATACCAACCACCACAAACTGGTGATCCAAAAAGTATGTACATGTTTTTTATTCTCTTCCAACTCCTCTATCCCCATGAAATAAAATCAATGCACTTTTCTAATTTACAAAATTAAATTGAAGTCTTTGTATTATCATTGAAATTCCTTTACCTTTTCTTATACCATAAATTCCCTGAAATTTCACTCATTGATTTACATAGCTAATAGTTGTTTTGTAATGGCATTTACTAACATGGTTCAGGTAATATTCTACTGTGTCTTATCAGTGGTTTTATGTATTTGATCATGCAGAACATGATTCTATGAAAGTCAATTTAAGTTTCTATAAAAATGTAAAGATATTTTCTCTCTAAATTCCACATTAGATAACTTTACTCTCATCCCCTCAGCTTCCTATGAAAAGAGAACTCAAGTACAGTGAATTCAGATGCAAAGTGATGGTAAAGGGGAAACAGTTTGCTATGTTGGTAAAAAAGTATAGTATAAAACCTTGATAAATAAAACTGAGCCCTTCAACTCTGACAGGCATGGAGATGTCTAGAATAAATTTTCATGTTACTTGAAGTGGAATTTCCTTACATATGCTGCATTTTCAGGTTAGCATTCAACCTTTAATTGGAAAGTTGCCAATGAAATCCAGTGCCTGCCAATAGATCTGCTCTGGAAGATTTAGTTGGTACGTTCTGTGATTTCAGATCTGCAGGTTTGCTAATATCTTTGAAATTTGACCTTTCAAAAATACCTTCCCTACATATACTCAGGGCTGAGATTGCTCACCAATTATGGTTTGTTCAAGGAGCAAAACAGCTAAGTTCATCAGATGGAGCATATGTGGAGAAAGCTAGGTATTGTAGCAGATTTCAAAACCTGCTTTAAAACAGTAGCTTACAGAAAAATGGTTCTGTTTGTTAACTTCTATTATCCAAAGTCCAGACTGGGATATGAGTTGAATTAGAAACTGTTTCCTTGAAGCAGTACTACATGGGAATTAAATTGTAGCTTTTTAAATAACATGTTTTAAGATCACAAAGAGTAGTTCAACCCCTGTTCTCGAATTGCCTCTGTAACAGATGTCCAGAACTTCCTTTGTTTTCATGAGCAGCTAGGAAATCACACAAACTCATTCATACACTAGTACCTCTGAACTTATATAATCACAGATCTTTACACATAAATATGGAAAACTTCACAATTAGGGATACCTCACACTAAAGATGGTACAGCACTCCAACCAGATTATAATTTATTTCCTTTCTTGTCAAATTACAAATTTGAGAAGGAAACTCTTACGGTTCATCTACTTGGCAATCTCATTGACCATCCATCTATTCACCAGCAGCCTATGTATCATCTTGGTCTTCTTGAAACATGGATTACTTTTCTATGTGGCTCAATGATGGTTGTTTGAAATATGCAAATTGCGGGGTGGTTTTAAAAGTGGTTCAGTTTCCTGTTTGTTTTTGATCTTTGGTTTTTCTAGACAGAACGTTTTCTTCCATCATCCTGAATGGGTGACAATGTACCTTATTGAAACTGAGCCCTCACTGGGACTGACACTCTTTTCAGAAAACTTGGACTGACCTAGTTTCCTCATTGTAGATGCTTTCTTACCCCAGGAAAGAGGCTATTCTCCTCCAAGTCCTAATTGTGCTAAAGGGGACTTCTAACCTGTATTGACAGTGAGAAATTTACCTCCCCTTGTACTGGCTGAAAGGAGGTATTGTGCTGCTGCTTTCATCTTAACATAAAATTATTATAGAAAATGAGTCATTGCTGATACCCCAGACATCTAATCTAGATTCCACTGATATTTGTTCCATGATGTCTACCATAGAAGCAATATAAAATCCGTATAATGATGAATAATCCTTTATAACTACCCTATTGAGGATTCACCTCTGAATCCCACAGCTTCCCCAAAACATGTACTTCTAAGTCTCAAGGAAAAAGAAAAGCCTAGTTTAATACACCATTGCCATGGGGTGGTGAGTCATCATTTACTTGCCCTCAGTACTTTTAAAAACATGTTGTTTTCATCGATACTGAGCAGACTGGTTTTATATTTGAGGGATGCTATCTCATTTTCAGATTCGATTTTGGGCCTGTGAGCAATTGCAATAAAACCAATGTGCAAAGTAGACTTCATTGAATATCCTTGAGCAACCCTGCTCACATCAATCAAAAGTTATAATTTGCTGGGTAGCATATTTAAATGTTGGAAAAACAGCACCATCTGCTGGAAAGGGGCAGGTAGGGAAATCCATGTTAGCCAGGTACAAAATAGAAAATCTGGAGGCCAAAACTCTTGATCCGCTCAGGTGTGTTTGTGCACATCAGTGTTCACATAATTCATACCCTGAAATGACAGCAGTGGTACTTCATTGATGATGAGGTAGTGTGGTTCAGTGCAAAGAACACAGAATGAAAGCTGCTAGTTCCAGTCCTATCATCATCTTCCATCTCTGCCCCTTCCCCTTGTTGCCTCCTCCACTTTCCTCCACTTCCTCCTTCAAATCCATGCACCTTAAGGAAATCACTTTTTAAAAGCTAAGATGTCTTTATATAGATGTTGGAGTGGGGTGACTAGAGTAACTCAACTTCTTACCTCACATTAGCCAGCTTAAAAAAAATACGAAAATTAAAGTACTTCGTACCCTGTAAGTCTTATTCAGGTTTCAAGGAGCAAATATTGATGTTAGCGCATTAGACTTCAAATCAGCAAGGTATGATAAAGCAGGCCTGGCAAGTACCAGAATACACTACCAGAGAGACTGCTAATCGGGAGAATAATTTGGCAACAAGAAGAACAGCTTTAAAAACATTCATTTAGTTTGACTCAGTAATTGTACTTCTAGGAATCCATCCAAAGAAAATCATTAGAGAAATGGAAATAGATTTATGGTCAAGAGTGTTCATACCAACATTATTTATGATGTTGAAATCCTGGAAATAGAATTGACGATCATCCATAAGGAATAGTTAATTCACAGAATAGATTGTTGTGCAGCATTAAATGTCATGTTTCAAAGAATGATGATATGGGAAAATTAGTATAAAAAAGATAATCGGGATGATTATAATTTTGGAAGGAAAGAGGAATCAAAGGAGGAAAAGAGATATTGGTGGACTCAGAACAAAATGTTAAACAGCAGTTAACACTAACAGCACTGTTAACATTTGGGACTAATTCTTTGCTGTATCCTTTGGGTTCTCCTGTGCATCAGAAGATGCCCAGCAGCAGCCCGGGCCTAACCTTTAGGTACCAGTAGCTCCAGTTTTACCCAGATATGTCAACCAAAAATGTCTCCAGAAATTACCAAACATCCTGGAGGAGAGGAGAAAAATCACCCCAGTTAACCACTGACTTAAAGAAAAGTAGTAAAAAAGAATCTATAAAGCAATTTATGCTTGTACATTACTGAGCCATGCTGGATCAATAAGTTGGTTATATGAATCAAATGGAGAATTCTGAAACTCATTCACTAGAGTCTTGCCTGAAGGAAATCCTTGGGAAGTGGATTTGACATCAGGTAAGAAAAAGTCAAAAGTGATATTTCTCTGTGAACAGATAGAACAAAGGTTTTCTGACATGTGACCTTTAGGAACCTAAGTATGTTTCCTTTGTACTAACGACATTACTTTATACCCATTTCATGACAAAAGACTCAATCTCATTGCTTCTAGGTGATGAAAATTTATCTCCTCTATATGTCCCTTTCATCATTTTATAATGAAACAAACCTGTGTAATTGCAATAATACATGTGAACATGTTGAAAAGGATTAAATACCATAAGAATGAAAAATGCATAGCTGTTTTAAGTAACCTTTACCTTCAGATTTTCTAGTCTTTTCTGCTGACTAGTTTATCCAAATTACTAAAAATATTAATAAACCAGAAAATTTATGGGTTCCACTTGATTATCCCTGAATAGGCACCATATTTTATCAGAAGTCCAATTGGCTACTTCTCTTGGGAAAGCCAGAGCCAGAAAGACCAATGGCTTTTACTCTTAGTGGCTATTGTTTTGGTAAGTGGATCAGTTGCACCATTTCAGATGAGTTCATGGCTGATGAGCTGGGGTGAACATGTTTAGAGAGCCTTCTCTTTCTAGAGAGCCTTCTCTTTCCTCAGGCCTCAAATATTACATTCTATATAACATGCTGGTTACCTGCAAAATCTCCTTTTGAAAAATAACCTCTTTGGAGCTTCAAGTTCAATATGGGGGAAGAAAATAAGCCTGAGACCACTTAGCTGCACTATAATAACTGAAATCAAATAAAAATGATCAACTTGTTTTCCTTTCCAATTTTTTGAAATGAGATTTTCTCACCAGTGGCATATCAGTGTGTGAGGTTTAGCCACAAGCTAAGTTAAAGGAACTGTAATAAATTTTGAAAACACTGATTTAGTAGGAAAATGGTAATCAAAGGAAAGTACTATGTTTTCAAATAGTAGAAAAAGGATATGTGCAGAGACATATAGAAGTACAAAAATGCCAAGACTACCTTTCTGCTACTTAAAATTCTTTTTTTTTTTTTTTTTTTTTTGGTACTGGAGATTGAACTCAGGGACACTCGACCACTAAGCCACATCCCCAGCCCTATTTTGTGTTTTATGGAGAGACAGGGTCTCACTGGGTTGCTTAGCGCCTCTCTATTGCTGAGGCTGGCTTTGAACTCGTGATTCTCCTGTCTCAGCCTCCCTAAGTGCTGGGATTACAGGCTTGCATCACCGCACCTGGCTTAAAATTCTTTTGTAACAGTTTTATTAAGGTATAATTTATATAAAAATTAGTTCATTTAAGTATACCATTCAAAATACATAGGGATTCACAGAATTGTGCACTTAGCACCAGAATTGAACTTTTTTTTCTTTTTTTTTTTTTTGAGGCCTAATGTATTTGAATGTCCAAGTAAAATTTTAAAGGGAAAACTCATGGAGACATGTCTATAGTTGGAGACAGAATTGGGGGAGATGGTATTTATTCAGAAATGAATCTTTCAGACCAGGAAATGACCACAAAGCAATCTAGACTTGGTCCTTAGGGGTATTTGTTATCTATCTTAGGTGTATGTTATATCTATGGTAACAAATTTTCTAAAACAACATTTACTATCCAACAGTTTTCATGGTTCAGGAACCTACGTAGGCCTACCTGGATCCTCTGACTTAGTGTCTCTTCAAAGACTTCACTCATCGTGTTAGCTGGAACTGTCAACTCACTTTAAATCTCTAGTGGGAAATGATCATTCATATGGTTATTGCCAAGATTCTGAGAGTTAGAAAGAAGCCACTCTCAATTCCTTGCCATGTGGTTCTCTCCATATGGCAACACACTACATAGCAGCTTGCTTCATCTGAGTGAGGAAGAGAAAAGAACCTGCACTTTGGGAGGCTGAGACAGGAGAATCGCGAGTTCAAAGCCAGCCTCAGCGACAGCGAGGCACTAAGCAACTCAGTGAGACCCTGTCTCTACATAAAACACAAAATAGGGCTGGGGATGTGGCTCAGTGGTCGAGTACCCCTGAGTTCAATTCCCAGTACCAAAAAATAAAGAACCTAAGAGAGAGATAGAAGGAAGGAGAGACAGACAGACGTGGACCTTTGCCCTGCCCTGTTGTAAGTGTAGTCACTCCCTGCTCTACCTTCCCTTCAAGAGTCACATATCCATTCCTCCAAATGGGCCACTTAGAGATTACTCAAGTGTATCATTTTGGGAAGAAGCAACCTCCTCTCCCTGATGGAGAAGTGTCAGAGCACCTCAGCACTCTCTGAGCATATACTGTCTCTTGAACTATTCAGAGTAGTGGGAGTAGGAGGCCTGGCTAATGCTGACAGTGACAATTTGAGCTTTTCTCTTGTTGAGTCCCACATGGATGAGCTAGCATTTCACTATACAATGTGAAGGGAGTCAGCAGTTATTTACAGCTCAGCCTTTGCGCCTCAGCAAAACTGAGGCAGAAAGCACTCTATTATTCTCCTGTTAGCCTTTAATCTAAAGGGAGTGCAGCCCAGAGAAGCAGATTATGGAATTTTATTTAAATGCATGACAAAAAACAGAATTCAAACTGGAAGGGAGAGAATAGAACAACCTGTGTACAGAAGTACAATCAATTGTTTGATGAAGAATAAAATAGGCAAAGAATAAAAACACAAACTTGAAACAAATGTACTTGTTAACAAAATCAGTGTGAGAGGCAATCAAATGTTTCTAGTACTAACAAAAGTGAAATTATAGCTAGAAGGTTTTAGAGTGAAAAAGAGAGATAGACCCCAAAGGAAAATTGGCTCAGCAACACTTGTCTGGACACAGTGAATAGGGACATTTAATTGAGTATGCAACCTGTATTTGAAGAGTCTAATAAATATGGATGCAAATACGAATATAAATATTGATCTACAAAACTTGTCAGTTTAGAGTAAAATAAGGATAAAATAATAAAATATTAAATTTTTAAGCATTTTAATAAACATAATTCATTTTAAAGTATTTTTCTGGCATAACTTTCATATTTGTGAGTCCTAGTATTTCCTTTTATTTATGAAATAGTATAGAGGGCAGATGCATGATTATTTGTATTGAGAGTTTCACTTTTTTCCTTCTAAATCTTCAGGGATTTTTTCAGATGATGCATTTTATTACTTTTTGGCAATAATGAGTATGAAACTTTCAGTAAATATAGAGCAGCCAGAATCAGTTATTTTACCTACATGATAAAGAGTTCTGGATATAAGTTTGGTGAGAAGACTTCAAAATGCCAAAATTACTGATATTTTAAAATATTCTGTCATTTTCTGTTCTTGTTTCTGTTTTCCTTAGCACATTATTGTCATTTTTATTTCATTATCCCAGCAGAAACCTAATTGCCTTGTTAAAGCACTGACCTTACCCACTAAGTAATGAAGAACCTACTGTGTAAAAGGCACACAGGCGTTGTGAGGGGTACAAATATAAACCAGACACAATTGCTGCCTTCAAGAACCTTGCAATCAAATGCAGAAGAAAGACTTTTATTCCAAAAATGGTATCCTATTACACATAAAGCACAAGGGGTGAAGTAATTTTAAAAAATGACATATGGTCATTATACTTTCTGTATAATCACAAAATGCTGAGCTTTGGATGACTATCTATAATAAAAATCTTAGATATGATAGCCTACATAAGAGAAAGCTAAGTACATTCTTGAATTTGAATTTAGTGAATCCTGGGGAAGGACTGTTCTGTATTTCCAACCCCATTTATACAAGGATATCTATGTTGGTTAATAGACTGTTGAATAGCAAGTTAGACCTTCGCAATTAAATACCCATCATGGATGTACATAAGTAAAAGATAAGGTGGAATATAATAAAGTAATGGACAGAATATCATATGAGTATAGAGGAATGCAAGATTAATTCTGACTGAGGAAAATAATGAGATTATATTTGAGCTAACCTTCAAAAAGATATCAAATGTACATTAAGAGGTTGGGGTGGGTGGAAAGAGGTCCTTCCAGGTAGGGACAGTCTTCCCACTCGTAAAGTCACATGAGATAGGAAATGTTTGTAGAACAGAACTGTTTGTAGCATCAGGTGCCTGGAGAAGGGTAGTGAAAGATCAGGCTGGAAAAGGAGACACCAAGCAGTTCACTAAGAGCCTGGATCTCCATGCTAGGCATTTGGTGTTTGTCTCTTAGCAAATGAACAGTTACGAAAGGATTTTTCACTGAGTGTTTTCGGAAAACAATTCTTGTAGCACGACAAAGTATATAATCAATTAATTGCAAAGGGGAGAGATGAGAAGAAAGGAAGATGGACAGACACCCCCACTGGGTGTAAACATCCAAAGAGATGAAACAAAGATTCTTGTTTGATAATCAGCAATGGAAGTGGAAAGGAGTGGAATTGAATGGTGTGTGGATTGGATCTCTGATATAATTTTTGGTGTTATGTGGAAAATGCTGTATTAGTTCAGTGAATCATCGTATGCCTACTTCATAGGAAAAGCTCATGTTCACTGTCTTTCTATAAAGCTATTATCTCAGCATTACATATTTGTCCTTATTTTTTTATATATAGGAAACTTGGGAATGTATATTTTAAACTCAAAATCCCCAAATGAATCATCTTCATGCCCTAAGCTGACTTGCTGGTTGAGGTATTTTATTTTTTCTTTATCCAGTGGGTGCTTCTTTCTGAGCCATCACCCCGGTTGTCTTCATTTTGTCTGCAAAATACCCAAGCCCGTCATCTCCTTCATTAGTTGAAGACAGATGGTTTTGCTGCACTGCTCTTTATTTTCAAAATAACTTTCTATTTTACTCTGGAGAAATGAGGGAAGGAAATCTACACAGGAAGGAAGAATCACAGGCTCGTTCACATCTTACTCCAAGAACAGAGAAAATGACAGATCCAGAAATGCATGACCAGATAGATGGTCGGTCCCAACCCAATGGTATTTCAAAACAAAAGCAAACTCTATTATCTTGAAATGGAACTGTTATTGTAAATGTACCATTTTCTTCAAGACCAAAAATCATTAAAGTACTATATTCCTAATGACACTTCCTTCCCTGAGCATCTAAGTGGTTTGAACATTCCAAAAAAAAAATTTAAGTCATTACTATAGACTTTAAGAGCATAGTCATTAACTATTGCATAACCCATGCCCTCCTGTCGTCACAGGACACATTGGCATCCGTCACTATAGGAAACTTATTTTAACACATCACTGTTTTTCATCATTCCTCCAGTGACTAAGCCAATGGTATCTCTCAGCCACCATTGAAGGATGTGATAAAGATATTTTGCCAGGGAGCATGATAAGGAGTCTCTGCTCTCACTATTCCATTCTCTGCCCTAGTCTTGCCCATAATCGATAGAACATCTTAGGGCAGAAAGGTCTAGGTACAATCGTGGCACCCCACAGAGGAGAACAAGAACCTGCACACTTGGAAGTTTTGTGTTTTTAAGACTCTGATGCACAAGTCAACAACTTACACTTGAAATAATGTATGGAAAGCCACACTGAGTTACTCTGAGTATCACAGAGTCTTTGAAATTTGGATTTAAGGCTAAAAGAACTAATTTATCCATCAGTCTAATACAACTTGGTGTTTCTATGCTGGTAATAGTAGATATCACAAATTATCCTTTAGGACAGCTAGTGCTTGAAAGCACTGAACTATTCACATATTTAAATAATTATTTATTGATTGTTAGTGTTGTTCTCTGCTACTGAATGTCTTGCAAAATTTAGCCAGCAGCCATCTTCCCTCTACTGTTTTAACTGAAGTAAGATGATGGAAACAGATGTCTATGAACTCAAAGACTCTGTGTGTGTGTGTGTGCGCGCGCTATCCTGTCTTTATACCACTCAGTTGTGGTGGTCATGTGACAAGTATGAAGTCTAGAGGAATAATAATTCTGGCCACACAATGTAAAAGAGGTCACTACATTTGCACAGAGAAGAGTACTGATTTTTGACCCCCCAGTGGCTGTGAGATTGCAGTAAATCATTGTTGGGTGAACCAAATAAAACCGTTAGGATGCCTCTCTCTGTGTGCAGGTAGAATTCAGAGTTCATAATTGTGAATCAGGTCAGAGAAACAGAGCCCTGGAAAGCAAAACTGAATATTGTGGAAGATGACTGATTGCAAATTTCAAAAACAATCTGTTTTTGCCATTTTGTGTAGAATTGGGTTCAGCAGTGTCACCGATGGAGGGGGTAAATGCAAGTCATACTGTTTGTAAGTTGTCCAATTAAATTTTATGTTACAGGAATCTATCTCATGGGTCGGATACTTATGTATCCCAGTGGTCCCTTTGGAAAGGATAGATTGGAAAGAGGGAGAGGAAAACTTGGGGTAATGATGTAACTATACATTATCAAAATTATAGTGACAAATGCATGCTTACACACACATGTTAAAATTCATCAAATTATACATTTCAAGTATATGTATTTTATTGAATGTCAGTTGTACCTCAGTATAACTATAAACGAAATGACAGAAGGGGATGCCAATCTAAAATACCACACACTGTGCCTGCCATAGTGTTGGTCGATAATATATTTTGCTTTGCTTCTCCTTCTCATCATTTGCCATTTTCTCTCCAAGTCTAGACTCTCAAACACTTGGTAGGGGGCAACATCCACACTGGTTTCTACTTCTGTGGACCTCTACTTTCACAGAGCATTAAGCCCTGTTTTCTAAATACTTGTGTTGATTTTATGATAAGCTACATCATCATGTTTTCACATCCCACCCTACTCTCTCCTCACTCTCCCCACCTGCTATCTACAATTCTAAGCTAAACTAGGAAATTCCAATTTGTTTTAACCAATTAAGGTTGCCTCACTTTATTAAGCCTCTGAGGCTGCCACTTAGAATATCTCAGGAGAGGTGTTTTCTATTTTTTATCAAGTGGCAAAATGATTTTTCCCTGAATTCATTGATAATATTTGATCCATGAAAGCATTGTTTTGTTTTATTTCACAATTTTAACTTTGAGAAACTCTTTAACCTCTAGCAAACTTTCTTACCTTCCTACCTTTGGAGGGGGAAAACACTAAGTGAGAATTGCAAACTGTCTGAAACACTGAAAACCAATGTACAGTTCTAAGAGAAGATTATAGTAATCCTTTTAAATATTTATTTGCCCCTTCTTTTTTGTTCTTTGATTTTTCCTGTCTGCACTGGCCACAAAGACTGACCTCAGATCAACCACTAATTGAGATGAAGAAGAGGGAATCCACTTTGATTATTATGAAGTTTATGATGAGGGGGTTTTGTAATGCCATAAGAGCTGAAGGGAGGAACTAAAACAGTCATACAGGCAATGAAGACAGAGAGAAGATAAAGTTGAGAAACTGGAATCAATAGGGCTAGGCGACTTTTAGATGGTGAGAGGGAATGTGAATAACAAGACATCCAGGTGTTTAATTTAATTGTTGACAACCAGAGAAATGAAATGAAAAGTTGTGCTCCATCAGTATACAATGAATCAAAATGCACGCTGCTATCATGTAAACCTAAATAGAATAAACAAATTATAAAAAATTTAATTGCTGGGCTGGGATTGTAGCTCAGCGGTAGAGCGCTTGCCTTGCATGCGTGAGGCCCTGGGTTCGATCCTCAGCACCACATACAAAGCAATAAAATAAAGACATTGTGTCCATCTACAACTAAAAAAAAATTTAAAAAAAAATTTAATTGCTGATAGACTCCCAACAATGTTCACTAATAGAAAATATAGATGAAATGGGCTGTGGTGGAATCTCATGAGTTCATGTTTGAACATCAAATTAGAGATGTCTTTGAAGCATCTGCTTAGAAATACCTAGTAGATTGGTGAATTTACAGATATAGAATTTAGAAAAGATCTAGGTTATTTCGGTGTCATCAAATTTTAGATAACAATAAAGACATGGTTTTGTATGAAGATAGCCAGGAAGGAAGTATAGGATGGCATAAATGAAAGGAGCACCTTAAATGGAGCCTTGTAGAAACACTACTATTTAAAAAATTGTTAAAAAGAATCCAGACCTTGGAAAGGAAACCAAGGAAGAATAGTTGGAAGGATGGAGAAAAATCTAGAGTAGCAACTGATAAAATCCTTCCCAAGGTACGATCTGTATGGCATGACCTTTATGATCTTATCCCCTCACTTGGGTTCACTGGTAAAACAAGTTTGGTAAATGCTATATGTTATATTCCTTTATTGCATACTCTGCATCTGAGGGTCCTCAGTAAGCAAGATTGCTTATGTCATCTAGGGATTTCCCAACAGGTTGGAAACTTGAGAGCACTTTTCTGACACAGTAAACCTCATTAAGACTACTATTCCTGAACCATGCCTTAGGAAAGAGCTAGTGGAATGTCAAGGTATGGAGTTTTCAAGGAGAAAGACCTTGCTTTCAATTGCTGGGAGACAGTCAAGAACAAATCAGGGCTGAAACCCCTATATTGAATTTGGCAGAGGTAAGCAACTGTTAAGAATTGAGACAATAGTAGTAATTGCCTCATAGGTCTTCTAAAAGGATAAAAATAGTAACTATATATAAACTGCCTACAGAAGTGCCTGGCGCATAGTGAGTGCTCTGAACTAGCCTCTGGTAACTTGTTCACAGCTTGGCAATTTTGGTTGTATGTTAATAGAACTTTCAGAGGCTGAAAAATGAATACAAAGGGATAACTTAATAACAAAGGATTCAGCTTTTCAGGAATATCTTTTTATGTATATTTTTATCAAGTTTTATTCATTTTCAATAAATTCATTAATTAAAATATAGCAAATAGAAAAGCACATAAATCTTAAGTATATTGTTCAATAAATTGATACAAAGTGAACACACCCATGTAAATACCAACCAGGTCCAGGCATCTCTCTAAACACCATGCTCTAGCTCCCTCTCAGCCACTGTGCCCTTCTCCCCAGAGATTTTTATTTTTAATAAAAATCTATTTATTATTATATAATAATATGTATATATATACAATATATATAATTATATATATACAACATATAATATATTGTATGTATTGTTAATTTTACTTGTTTACAAAGGTTATAAAAAGTAAAGTTACCTGTTCTTTTGCATTTCATCTGTTTTGCTTAATATTACATTGGTGAGAATCACCCGTGTTGTCACATGTAGCAGTAATTAGTTCTTTTTCACTGTTGGATAGTATTTCATTATGTGAGCTTGCCATAATTCACTAATATATTGATAGAAATTTGTGTCCAATTTGGGCCATTATAAATAATGGTACCATTAGTATTCATACTCCTATCTTTTGGTGAAGATCTGTATGCATTTATATATTTGCCTAGGAGTAGAATTGCTAGATCATAGGATATGCATATGTTCAACGTAAGTGGACAAGTCTAAGTAGTTTCATCAAATTCACTCCAAATTGTAGCAATTTACATTCCACACAGCATTCAGGAGTTTCAGTTCCCCCACCCTCACCAGCGCTTAATATTGTCAGTCTTTTTACTTTTAGCCATTAAAGTAGGAATGTGCTGGTACTCATTGTGATTTTAATTTTAATCTTTCTGATTAAGACTGAGATTTTATCTTTTACATGTTTACTGGCCATTTGAACACCTCCAAAGTCTTCATACCAGTCCTTTGCCAAAAGTCCCATTAGATTTTGTACTGGATTCATTATATATGCCTCCCCATTAACTCACTGCCTCTCATCCCAAATTTGTGGACCTTTGGCCCCTGTTCAGTGGACATCCCTAGCTGACAAGGCTTTTATCTTCTTTCCCAACACTGCAGGCTACCTAGGGCTCCCCAGAAGTAGAGGCTGGGCTTCAGCATGGTGTCCTTCATGCCTGCTATTCCTGGAGCAGCAGCAGTTCTGGTTCCCAATCCCCAAACTACTACATTCTGCAGGGTCTGGCCACTCCCACCATCCTCCCTAGAGATTCCCTAGAGGCTTCCTGCAAAGGCCACGTCACTAAATCTAAAAATGTAAATTAATGTCCTATGTGGAGTACTTTGACAATGAGAGATAGGAGCTAGAAAGAAAGCACCATATAAATTCTTTTTCTTTCTTCCCTCAACTTATTCTTTGGAGTTAGGTGACTGTCCTGTCAGGAATCTGAGAAAACAGTTTTGTGGTTTCCATTTTAATTCTTGTACTAGAGTTTTCAATGAATGGAAGTTCATGTCTTTGATATACTACAATCAATTTTTTTTTGCTGTGGTTCATGCTAAACAATCTTTGCCTACCCCAAAGATGTAAGGATACTTTATATTCTTCTAGAAGCTTTTCACATTTTCCATTTATGTCTATAGTCTATCTGGGGTTATTGTTAGACAGTGTGAAATAAGAATAGCTTTTTTTTTTTTTTCCTGTGTGGATATTCAATTAACACAGCACCATTTTTCCTTTGTCTACTGCTCTGCAGTGCCACTTTGGTAAAATATTAAGTGTCATGGGTATGGTGTATGCTAATTTGTATAGGTCTTCTTTCGTTTCTTTCAATATTGTTTGCTTGTCCCCATGGGTTTCCCTTCTATTTGGAATCTTGGCCCCACAAGCTCTTGCTACCTTGATAGCTTCCAAAGTCTTTGGAACTTTATATATATATTTTTCAGCTTGGTAGGAAGACTGGCCTGAAACCAACTACTCTGCCATTTCCTGAAGTAAAATTTCCCCCTCTCTATTTAAATAATGCATTATTATTTAATTAAATAGTTGATTTTTGTATTTCACAGTAATTATGTTCTATAAAGTCACTGAACATCGAATCACTAAATACAAAAGCATTGTTCCTAGGAGAATTATAAGCTTTGGTTCTTGGGGCTCCTACTCACAGCATTGTTATCAGTGTTCACTATACATAAAATCAATCCATAACATGTTCATGTTTAAAGGCAACCTATTCAATATACATTGTTGACTCAGTAACACTGAGTATAGAACTAACAGCCCTGGAGTTCATGCACGAACAAACTTATCTAACTCGTCCTCTTTGAGGCACATCATAGCTGCCTTGCATTTAGGGACGTTAGATAGCACTTCAGCACTATTCCTGGTGGACATTTTAACAACAAAATCACCACCAACAAGCACATGGCCCTGAATAGACCATGATATATTTACAGCATGTAGCTGAAACAAGAAGGTAGAGTGCACCATATCATGCCACCTCAGCCAGGAACATAACACAACTTGATTTTTTTCTGCCACTCTGCACATGTCTGAGAATGACCATAAAAGTGCCAGAAGTATTAATTTGGAGAATACAAATACATTTTAGCAAGTAGGCAAAATCAAACATAAATGATTTATGAGAAAAAAGAATCAACTATATTATTTAAGTAAATTATACAAGCTTCAACAAATTATTCTATAAATTAAGGGATTATAAATCTCGAGTACATAATGTATATAATTCTCATATATTAGGTTTGTCCCACTACAATTTAACTTTTTATTTACCTCAGTTTACTTACCTTTCCTGTTCATATCTCAACTTCTTTTTAAAAATATCATTATTTTCCACTTTAATAAGATTTAAAATCTCCATGTAAATGCTACTCTCTAGGCTTGGAGGGTTTCCCCTCAAACTTCAATAAACTCCCCAAACCTTCCTAGTACTTACTTCCCTGGAACTTGGCAAAGAGATGGCACTAACTGAATGTGCCAGTGGTCACCAGCCTTCTCCGCCTTGGATCTCATCCCTCTCTCTGAGTCTAGGCCCACTAAGGATCATCTAAGGTAATTCACTTGACCCCTCTCATAGACTTATGTGAAATTCATGTGACAGCCCATTTTAAGATTTTCTTGTCTTTCTTTTTTTCTTTTTTCTTTTGTACCTCCTTATCTCTTTTCTGTGATTAGTTTAAACTTGAAAATCCCCAACTTCTACCTGGGATTCTTTGTATACAATAGGAAATAGCTGGTGATTCATAAAACTTCTTCCCCCAAATATTAATACAGAAATAAAAACAGTAAAAGTCCAGGATCATTCAAGATATCAAGAACGAACAAACTCATAATTTTAGTCTTTCTCTTAGCTATTAGTGTTTGTTTTCATGGCCAGAAAAGTCGGAGGATTCTCAAACAAGAAATGAATTCCTTTTCAGAACCCAGATCCTAAACATGGAAGATCCATATCTTTGTATTGATCATCTTTTGGGCATATTTATTTGCTATAAAATGATAGCAATGTATCCATTACGTTTCTAGTTTTCTGGTTTATAGTGTTCCTTCTATTTACGGTTAGAACTCTTGCTGCCTGTTTATACGCTGCTAGTTTATTCTTCAGAATAAATATTTACATTATTGTAATCAACTAGTGTAACTGTACAATTAGAACTAAGTAGAAGCCATTCTCTTCAGTTAGTTTTAGTGATATTTGGTGAAGATTCTAATATAGGTGCTTTGGTATCTTCTACAAGATGTTACCTATTGTTGCTCTGCCCCTAAACAAAGGTTGAGGAACCTTTAATCAAGTTAGTTTGGGGAATGTTGGCTTAAATGAAGTTCAAAAGATTTCTTTACTGCTGTATGTAAGGTATATCTAGAAGATTGAAATCTGCTGCAACCTCAAAATACTTAACTAAGATGTTTAAGCAACATCTTATAGGAATACTGCATTGAAAGATACAGATAGTTGAAATACTATCCTTGAATATGATCCACATTACATCTGTAGACTTGGAAATTTAGGTGAAGGAAAACAGATAATTCATGATTGACAGAGGCCAAGACTAATTGTTGTCGGTGTTCTGTAGGATCACTGATATCTCAATGGGATATCTTGAAACCTGCTAAAAGAGCTGAATATTTGTTTACTTACTTCATTAAACTATACTGCGAATGAAGCAGACGTTATGAGAATTAGGGATCATTATAAGGAAAATTTTCCCAGCTATAAGAAAAATTTTACATTTTCAATTATAAACAAAAAAGATTTTTAAAAATCCTTTCAGATTTTATTAATATCCAAAGAAACTACTACTGTTTAATGAAAAGACTGTCCCTCCTGTAATCCCGGCACTTAGGGAGGCTGAGACAGGAGAATCTCGAGTTCAAAGCCAGCCTCAGCAACGGTGAGGCGCTAAGCAACTCAGTGAGACCCTGTCACTACATAAAACACACAATAGGGCTGGGGATGTGGCTCAGTGGTCGAGTACCCCTGAGTTCAATCCCCAGTACCAAAAAAAAAAAAAAAAAGACTGTCCATGAAGGATTCTATTAAAATGTTTTTAAGTGAACAAAAGTTCATTTCAACACCTTTAAAAAATACTCTAAACAGTCACTTATCTTTTGAACTAATTACACTAAACCAAATTCAGTTCCTCCTCGAGGCTTTTGTCCCTTTGTGATTATCAGGGACTTTATGGTGCTTAAAGTCAGGCTAGCCTTTGTTGTCCCTTTGACCATCTCTAGACTGCCCAGCATTCTCTGCTTTCTGATGTTACTTCATACTTCCTCTCTGCCTCTGAGGTCCTTCCTTTTTATCCTGCCTGTCTTTAGACCCTCCCCCAAGCTGTTTCTATGTGTTGAGGTCATGGAAACATCATTAATGTATTTGTTAGAGTAGACAGTGAATTAGAAGAATGGCCCAGAAGGAGCCCCTAATTGAGCTTCATTACTGAGAAATAAGAAACTTAAAAGTCTTTCCTTTTTTTGAAACTGGGAAAGTATTAGTCAACAAATACTATTATGATTTAAGGCAATTTTTAATAGATTTGCCCCCAAAGTGAGGTACCTTCATATTTCTATTAGTTGATTTCAAAAAACTCTATAAACTTCAAATTTTATAAATCTGTACATTCCAGAGAAAACATTTTCTTATATTCCTGATTATACACAATGAACTCTTAACAATATTAAGTAAATTTATGTACTGTGTACTTTTTATCTGCAAGGAATGCTGCTATATTCAAGTACCATCACCAAAACCATGGTGAACTAAACTCCTGCCCTTATTGTCTATTGGTTCTAACAAAATTATTTTCTACAGGAAGCATTTAACTCAAATCACTCCTTTAAGTGTTTTATGTTTACCATTTTGCTTTAACTTTTTCTTTATGATAACTAAACTTAACACAAAGACAAATTTCTTATATTTCAGTTCCTTTAAAAAAAAAAGCCCTTTAAATTGTAATTCCTTGCTCTACTGGATTTCCTTCTCTTTTCTCTTAAAGTATCCTCAAAAGGTTTTTTAACAGAACATTTAAAGAGAAATTTCCTTTTAAGGGAGACAGAAGCCTCTATGCACACTTTAAGAGGTACAGAATGTGAGCGTGGGGTGCCAACGTGGCATTTCCATACAATGGAGCTAATCCCTACAACCAAACACGTCAGTCATTCCTCTGTGTATTCATGTTCCAACTCTTATTTAAACAGCCAGAAAAATCCAGATCTTTGTTTTAAGTGCAAATCCCTGCTGATGGGCCAACTTTGTCCAAGCCCCCAGCACATTGTCTGTGTTTAGTGACCTGGAAAAAAAAGGCCTATTATATCTGAAAATGTTAATGTTTCAACACAGGAAAGGACAGTAAGGTACAAACTAACACGGGGTCATCTTTCCTTTGTAGTGGATTCGATTTCAGAATTCCTTCCTGGGAAAGAGTTCAGGCTGTAATTTTTCCCTTGCCAGCTAAGTGGATAACATCTTTACATCCCCTATCTGCTTTGCCTTCTCTTTTACATTTACAGCAAAACACATGATGCCTTGTATTATAGTATCTTATGTACTGGTGCCAATCCCTGTACCAGGCTGTGGACCGGAGGCAGGAACAGAGCTATGACTGCTCAGCTGTCTATCACAAAATGCTCTGAACTTTTTCAACAGGTGCTGTGATTTATAACAAGATTCAAGCCAACAACTTTTATTTTTCCTGAAACATCAAGTTCAAGTCACAAGTCAGTCAGTCATTCATTCACACATGATGCATTAGGCATCAGGAGCTCTGACAACCCATCAAGGATCCTAGGCATCTACTAAAGGACCTAGGACCCCTATATTCTCAAGAATCAAGTGAGTGCATGAAAATGCTATGTTTTGCTCATCATATTTTCACTTAAAGAAAAACAACAAGTAGTTGATATGATTCTTTTTTTAAATATTTATTTTTTAGTTGTAGGTAGACAGAATATCTTTATTTTTATGTGGTGCTGAGGATCAAACCCAGTGCCTCACATGCACTAGGCGAGCACTCTACTACTGAGCCATAACCCCAGCCCCTTTGATATGATTCTTATCCAAATATTAGGTGAAAGGAAGGAAAACCAAGTGACTAAATTGCCTTATGCAAATACAATGTGTTTGTCTCTTCTGCAAGATCCAAACTACATTCCACCCTTATTCTCGCCCAGATGAAAATAAGTGACCATCAGAGAAATAAAACAAACCTTAACATGTACACAGTCAGTCATCAGCATTTTTTTTTTAATATGTACAGTGTCAAACACAAAGGGAAATCAGGTATTCCAGGTCTCAAGTACAAGAGGTCAGGCAAAACTCCAGCTTTGCTGAATATGAAGTGTGAATAAATGAAGGGGCATGGCTGGAGTCATTACCAGCCTTGCAAGATAATGCTTATTTGTATCTAGAGTGGCTCTGATCCTGCCCTTGCTCTGGGTCATTGCTGGCAGGCTGGATGAATTTGATACCTTATCAACTAGACATGTTGAAAAGAAGCAGATTTGGTAAAGGAAAATTACATAAAAATTTACATTGCTGAGTAGATAATCAATGTTGATCCTCAGATTCTACATGACCCCATTCTGAAACATCAAGGAACAAGAATGTTAGTGCACAAAGCCTGCCTTATGTGCCCATGTCATCTTATCCTCATTGCAGAAACAAACACAATATGTGGCATTTAATAAAAGCATAATGGTGAACAACATCATCAGCTGGTTACACTTCCCAGGGCATTTTTCTATATGTGCTCACTTGTACTTTCACATCTTAAGTTATCCACTGGGGATCAAACCCAGGGCCTCACTCATGCTAAGCAAGTACTTTCCCACTAAGCTATAACCCCAGTCCTTTGGTTGCTTAAGTTTTATCCATAATTTAATTGCAAGTGTATTCATTACATTGATTTTTTGAATATAAAATAAAATTCCTGAGTATGTTCTTTCCACAGTACCTTTTAAATTCCATAGAATATTTTACCACCATGGACACAAAAGTGCCCACCAAAGTCACATTTAACTTTACTTGTTAAAACAAAATGTGGAATGTTATCTCTTAATTTGACTCACACAAAGTAAACTATTGGAGGAGAAATGAGCCTCCAAAAAGAATTTTCTTGATGTTAATAGGTGTGTTTCAGTCTCCATGGGGAATTGATCCAGGACCCCCTATGGAGACCAGGTCCCTTTTATAAAATGCTGTAGTAATTGCATATAACTTGTGCATATCATCCTGTATACTTTAGATCATGTCTAGATTACTTATAACATTTAATACAATGTAAGTGTTATGCAGATAGTTGGATTATTTGAGGAAGAATTGACAAAAAATCTGTACATTTTGGGCACAGATGAAATTTGTTTTTTCATAGTTTTGACCAGCAATTGCTTGAAGCCACACTGGCAGAACCTATAGATATGGAGGGCCAACTGTAGTTAGCAGTTTTCAGAGTCACCATAAGGGAGATTTTGCTGAGGACTAACCATAATGATTCTTTAGGGATTTTCATATAATAATCTACTGTGCCTTAGGACCTCAATGATTGGGGTTTTTTTTCCTGTTTTTCTTTCTTTCTCCTCCTCCCTTTCTCTGTATTATTACAAGCACACCCAGTAGCTGTCCTATAGGTCGGATGACATTTAAGGTCCCTACTGTGATTTTTCTTCCTTTTTCATACTGCTCTCATTTTAGGCTCTCCCAGATCAGGGCAGCAGATAAACAGTAATAAAACAAGAAATAGTGTCAAGATAAACCAGTCAGTGATTTCCATTAAAAGCAATTGGGAAAAGTTATCCTTTACAACCTGCTGGGCATATGATAGAAAATAGTTTGGAAGGCTCTTTATGAACCTCAAAGGCATGTCTTTCATAGTATCTTAGGTCCAGATGGAAAATCCTGCTCTTACCGGAGTATTGGGACTGCCTGCCCAGGTCTCACGGGGCAGTCTTCCTCTAGACTGGCCTCATCTCATCTCACCATCAGTCGGTTAAGCTGGGCCATTGCCATGATTTAGGGTAGAATCGGAAGTCCTGCCTATGATCAGTTTGTGTAGTGACTTTGGCCAGGAAAAAAGTAAGAAGAATAAAGGTTGATCCAAATGGGATGTACTTATTTGGTTGTCTGTTAATTTTAATAATCTATTTCTACAATGTTCTGTTCCTATTTTGCCTTGAATTTCTAATTTTATTTTTCTTTTTTCATTCCTTCCTTGATCTGCAGTATGTCTTTAAAACTGTGACCCATGCTTCTACTTTATTCACTTGATTTTCTAGAGATTTATTTCTTGACCTCTAATAGGTTCAATTGTATCTGTATCATCAAATTTATGATTGCCATACTTGGAACTTGATGCTCCTTTTTTGATGAGTTTGTGTTTTAAAGGAGCTTCCAACCCTGAAGTTATCTTAAATGGTTTTTCTGTCCAAGCAAGAAAAAGGTAGAGTGTATTCAATGCTTGTTCTTACATTCTCCACAGATGTTTTGAAGTAACTATAGTGCTGCATTAGTATAATTAAGTTCAATCTCAATTATATTTATCCAGTGATTTGTTGATTTTTATTCTTCAAACATTTAATGACCTCTCTTTGCAAACATCATGGTAAAAACTATACCCACAGTGATCATGCTAAGAGGGTTCCTAACCCAGATGGGTTCAGAGTCTATAAAAGACAGACATACAAACAAGCAGATGACATCAGGTGGGATTGTTCCTGTGATCTAAGCAACCGTGGGATGCACCAGGCACACAGCAGTGAGTGGTCAATTCTCCCTGAGGTACAAGTTAGGAAATCTTCATAGACAGCAATAATTCCGCTAAATCTTGCAAGACAGCAGATTCATATGAAGTCAGGGGAAGGGATAAAAGGAGCAGATGAAGCAAAGGAAAGAGCACAATAAAAATCAGTGAATCCATGCCCACACAAACAGTTCTGAGACTTGCCAGGCGTTCTGCGCTCAAGTGCGGGGTGCAAATGAACAACAGGGACATACTAAGAGATGAGTAAGAGAAGAGTGAAAAACTTTCAAGATGCCATAAGAAGTTTGGATACAAATTCTTAGGCAATGGGGCACAAGTAAAGGATATGGTGAGATCTGTCAGAAAGACCCTGTTTTAATATACAGTAAGGTAAAGTGACCTCAGAAATGACAAGTCATTTTTCAAGGATAAAACAAAGTACGGTGACAGCTTTACAATCAATTATGGTAGTGCATATTCCTCTACAAAACGGACTCTCTCTCTCTCTCTGTGTATTTGGGTTGGCCCTATTTTCCATTCCTGTTCCTCTGATGTCAACATCCCTTCAAGTCCTACGTCTTTCAGGAAGCATAAATTTCTGTTTCTCTGAACACATTATATGGGCACTGGCCTTGGCATCAATTCCTTTTGCTGATGGTACTTATCTCTGTAGTTCAAGCTGCCTATGGGGGAGAAACTTGCCAATAATAAGGTGAGCTCTCCCCAAAGGTTGCCATCTGAACCACCTTCATTCCCACTAAGGGTTCAAATTCCAGAGACTAGTTGAGTCCAAATTTTATCAGCAGTCTCTAGTATCCTCAGGACGCTTTCAAACTGGTAGAAGTACAGGGAAACTGGGACCGTTTTTTAAAAACTCTACTTTTAAACTTATTGTGAGCTGTTTGTTCTCTTGAGTCCCTCAATATGTAGCCTTTCTCGGGGATCATAGTTAAACAAGGGGATCCCCAGAGCTAGGCAAGCTCAAGAAATTGAAGTTAATGCTTTATTTTATCTTGAACTGTTACTCATCTGGTCTAATGACAACTTCCTAGACAGCATGAGCCTTGCTGTAATTTACCAGTCTGACCCTCCTTGAACTTCACTAGAAATACTATTAACAGCCAATGAGCTGATACTCTGCAATAAAGAGAATTTTCTTGTAGTTTATCAGCATAATTTAAAAGCCATTTTTTCTTTAATCTTTCAAGCCATTAGTATACTATGCTTCTTCCCTACACTAAATGAAATCATTTTTTTCTCCCAGTTGGGGACATCTAACTACAGATTTTATCATTTTCCTAGGAATTTGCCTCTAGGAAAACAATTTTTTATTCCAAACTCAGCCTAGATTTTGGAGAGTTTTTTTGCAACTGTCCAATATACTCAAAATCTCCAAATGGAATTGCTGAGAAATAAGGACCTAAGTCTAAAACCCAGCTCTGTCTTTTGTACATCTCAGTTTTCTCATCTATCAAAAAGATAAATGCGCTGGGGATATAGCTGAACTGGTAGGGTGCTTGCTTTGCATGCACAAAGGCCCTGGGTTCAATCCCCAGCAACACCAAAAAAAAAAAGAAAAAAGATTATAAACTGCTCAGCTTCCGAATGTTCTGTGATATTAGGCACTTTTTACCCTGCTCTGACATGTATAAAACTGCTGTAAACTAGAGAAATTCATTTTAATAAGGCATAAATCTCCTGTTATTAACATTAGTCCCTACAAATCTCATCATTGTTATTTGTTCACAGTAATCTTTTAATTAAAATCTGACTAATGCAATCCAAGAGTGATATATAATGAATGTGATAGGTTTTTATTAATAAATGTTAAAATATCTTAACTGCACAGTGAACATCAGTTGTGATTAGACTGCTGTATTTCTGTTTCTTTTGTTACTGAAAGCGCTCATTGTCTGTTCACAAATTGATTTGCACTCTTTTTGTATTATTATACACATACGCTTTTGAATTCCTTCATCTTCCAGCATCTGGTTCTTTATTTTCTGTGACTGTCTGTATCTCATAAAAGAAATTGAAGATTTGGCAGTTATCTACTTAGTGTAATCAATATGGTCCATCTAGATCTGGGTCTATTCTCAAGGACTTTAGCCTTTCAGTGATCAGTTTAACTTAGTAACTTTGAGAGACTAATTCATTACTTCCTGTGAGGCTGCAGAGCTACACTGTATCTTCAACGCCAGAAAGGCATCACAGGCAGGTAGGCATGAACATCTCCAGAATTATAGTGGTTCTGCCACTATAGACCAAGTATGTAACAAAAACATTAATAACAGCTGCACCAGAAATACATTTTTATGAATTGTTACTGCTGTGGTCTCTTTTTCTAAGGAGAGAACTTCACTCATATTTTTATCTAAAGTGTACTCTTTTTTTCTTTTTTCACTCTGAATCCAAGTTTAGGGTACTTTATTTTTTTCCTACTTTTAATTAATCTTACTTTTTATTTCATCTCAGAATACTGGTATGTATTTATGGGGTATAGTGGGATCACTTATTACGTGTATTCAATGTATAATATTCAAATCAGGATAATTAATATTTCCCTCTTAAATTTGTATCATTTATGTGATGAGAATCTTTGAACTTCTCTTTTTGGGTTCTTTATAAATATGTGATAAATTATTGTGAACTACAGTCACCCTACTCTGCTGTAGAATATTGGGATTTATTCCTCTTATTTAACCGTATTTTGGCACCTATATTCTTAATCTCTAATGATCTTTCTTGTGACCGATCAGTTATATTTTTAGTGCCTTTTTGATCCTTTTGGAATCCTATTATCTGTGATGAGATTTCACTGGAGTCTCCTCCAGTCAAACACTCTCCCTTGTTCCTTGTTCTTGAATTCTTTGGCCATCTCTAGTCAAATTTGCTGTGTTTCCCAGGTATGTTCCTGATAAAATGTCCTCAATGTAGTTTCTGGTTGTTTGAGGGCTAGTCCATGATCTCTTTTTTATAAGTCATAAAGGTCATTTAATGTTTTAGGTCCTTCTCTATGAATAAAATACATCTTCATTGCAAGTTCATCTTAAATATTGTATAAGATGGTAAAATTATTGAAAATAACTATTTTGCATAATATAAAAGAGGTAATTATGTACAAATTCTCTTTACTGATGAATACTTGGAATTTTCTACATTCCAGTTGTCTTATAGGACATGGAAGTTACCACAGGTCATTTGTAATTGATCGGTTCATTGTATTAGACTATTCTAATTAAATTATCAGATGTGAAGGAATCAAAAGTTAGAGATTTCATCCAGATATTAATCATCTATTTTTATTTCAAATAGCTTGCATACTATGGTGTTTTTCTAATTTCTGTGCACGATGGAGTGTAAGCCATTTTACAGACAGATGAGTTTATTTAGATTGGTACAGGTGGTCCTATCCAGTTAGAGAAAATGTTAAGGATTTTAAGAACCTTATGCAAAGTTAATAGTTATTAAACATAAAAGCAAAATACAAAGCTGTATGCACTTGAGAATTGTTTAAAGAAGAGAACACAGCATTGGTTGTCTTCAGAGCCCAGTTCAGAATGACGTGCACAATTGTTGTACTATTGCTAATTTATATAGCACTTGGCACTTTTCCAAGTGCTTTCATGTATAATCTCTCACTTGATGCTCAGTATATGTGGGAGACAGTTACCATTATCATCTTTCGGGGCTGATGAGGAAAAAAAGGGCCTGATAAGATAAATCTTCCCTAGTCACAGTTCTAGCCTTCAGAATAGTCAACACTCAAATGAAGGTTGTCTAACTATAAAATTTGTGTTCTTTTTCTCATTTCATGTTCACAATCTTGAGATCATGGCCCCAGCACCATAGTAGATCCTGTTATAATTAGTATACCACTAAAAACTAAGTTTCCTGAAGATGAGTCTTCAAGAAGTTCTATTGCAAGCAGATTGTTGGGCTACTACTAGCATTTATGTAGCAAACTGGCAAGTGCTTTATAAATGTTGATGATATTATGACAGCTGTGTATGTCTAACAAATAGATCTGAACCCCAGAGAGGCTCAATGTTGAGTTTTCTGTTCTTTAAAGAATTCTGGAGTGTACATACCTTTGTACTTCATCCTTATGCCCAATGCTCTCTTAGTACTGTACTCTCAAGTGTCTAAAGTAAGCCTGGTACTTGGTCCTTGCTTAAGGATCATTTGAGGAATAAATACATGTATACAAGATGATGGCTGGGCTGGGGTTGTAGCTCAGTAGTAGAGTGCTTGCCTAGCATGCATGAGGCACTGGGTTCAATTTTCAGCACCACATATAAATAAACAAAGGTCCATTGACAACTAAAAAACATTAAAAAAAAAAGATGATGGTGGTACACTTGTTCTTTGTACCACAGGCAAGGACCTTGTTATAAAAAGAGCTGTCTTAGGAGCTACAAACATGGAATGTAGCAAAACAGGGTGGTAGTTTTAGAAAGCCCTGATGATGTTCTTCCATCCCTCTGGCTCAGGTATCAATTGATTCCATAGCACAGAGCAAACCTCTTTTGGGTCCTAAGCATGACTCCACTCCTACCTGGCAGTCATTGGGCAACCCCAAAAAGTGTTTCCTTTTGTTTGTTCATGTAATATTATGTATATTCATTTCATACACATATAGACACTGCATTTGTACATAATACTACTCAATGAAACTTGGATCCTTTTAGCTTAACAAGGAGTACATGGCCATGTTGATATTTGGTGGAATAGCTTATGGGCATCTTTTCTCTCTATTGAATGTGACCTCCTCCCACGATTCTCCAAATAATATTCCCAACTTCCAAACAATATTCCCAAGTTCCTGGATATCTATGACCCAATTTGTCCTCTAATACAGCATTGTTTCCTCTATGTGGAATAAGCCTTAAGCATATTATAACTCTTGGCATTTTCCAGTGAAATCAATTTGTGCTTACCTCTTCATATTTTTCAGCTTCTTTCAAAGTAACTGAGAAGCTTAGAATGTTTTGCATAATTCTTTCGTGTCCTAGGCCTTCTATGGAAGAAAAGAGAAAGACTCCTTTGATGTAAATCTTTTTTGATGTAATCCTTTTCTAATATTAATCTTATTCACTCTGTGTCAATCTTTAATTACTATTAGTCTTTTAATCTGGCCACGTGTGGAATTTGGGGTGGAGGTATTTTGCTTCCACAGTAATGTGACTCTGGTTGCAAATTGCAGTCTTTCCTTTGCAGTAAATAAGGATATAGGGTCCTAACATGTCTGTGTTGCATAGGTGTACTTTCAATTCTAAAGTCATCAAGATGCTACTAAACACATATGAAGTATGCTGATACATTTGGTGGTCACCATTGGGACATTTTGATATTTATATTATACTCTGACAATAAGAGTATATCATAATTTATATATCTGTAGTGCTTTTTGTTCATAAAAGAGCTTATTCTAGGGGCTGGGACTGTGGCTCAATGGTAGAGCACTTGTCTCTCGTGTGAGGCACTGGGTTTGATCCTCAGCACCACATAAAAATAAATAAAAAAATAAAGATATCGTGTCCATCTACAACTAAAAAAAAATATTTAAAAAAAGAGATTATTCTACCCTAGCTGATCATATTCTTTTTTCACTTTAACAAAAGCATTATGAAACAGATAGGACTTCGTTTTGTGGATACGTTGGGATAAATTTTTAAATGAATCACTTAAGGTTCCTTTTGACAAAGTCAGCTCTCTAACCCAAGCCTTGGCATAGCCCATGTGATTTCACCAAGCAAATCTTCCTATTGTGGTTATGCAGTCCTTCCAAACTGGGGAATCTGTGGAGAAGAGTTTCATTAGCAAATGCATTATTGCTATCCCAGGCAGTATCTTCACTAGTTATTATAACAGCAATCCGGTTCAGAGAACTTTCCACTGGGGAAAATAGATCATCACTATCACATCTCCTTTTCAGAATATGTGGTAGATACATGGTGCTTTGTGCTTGTTTAATATGTAATCTCATGTTGCAGCATATCAGTGACCTTAAACAATGTTACAGTGTGTGGCATTTTCTCAACTTTTTTTGTTGGTGGTGCTCAGGGATGGAATGTAGGGAGGGTCTTGTATATGCGAGGCAAGGCTCTACCACTGAGCCAAGCCCTTGGTTCCTTTTCTCTCATTTTTATTTATGGGCATATTTAACCATATAGAAATGAAGCAACTTTCCTAGACACATGAAGGGAAACAAGAAGCAGAATTATAAACCTAAGCTGTTTATCATATGTTCAAGTGATGTTCTATCCCACTGGTTGGAATAAAGATTACTGGTTTTAACAATTTAGATTCCAGTATAACCACTTTAATTGGAACTTCTTGAACTTCCTGCAAATAATCTTTCTAAGATATTCTTAGAACTGGTCTTATCACTACATCCATGAACAGGAGAGATACTTGCAAATTGGCTAATTTGTTGATCCTTTGTGTGGGGGTGGGGGAAGAGTTGTCAAATAGGTAAGTACAAAGCTTGAATCCAAAGAAGGTACAATGTACTCATTTGGGAATTCTTTAATCCCAAAAGGATTAAATGAAATGGTGCCTAAGCAATTGGCTCATGGCACATTGCACATGCTCATTTTATTTAACAACCCAGGAAGAGCTGGAAAAATAGCTAATGGGCCAACATCATACTCAAAATTTTTATGGTTGTTAATTTAATTCTTTTTATATGCTTTTATTATATAGCTTAAAAATTCAAATAAAAATACAAGACCTTTAACACAATAAAGTCTCATACCTACTCCACATCACACATATTTCTACTTCCCATCCACTTTCAACTCATTTAGCATGTTTCTCTGGAATTAAACTCTGTAAACAGCATACTTATAATTCTACTTTTTTTATAGTAGATATTTAAAGTGTGAAATGTGGGATTTAGCTATTTTATTCTCCTTTCCCAAAACGGACTGTCTGTTCCCCTTATTCTCAATATAGGTTTAGCAACTTATTTTTCAAAACATATTCAGTGTTTGCATTTTTTTAACTGTGCAAATGTTGTTTACTTCTGAGCCCAATAATAACTATTAAATATTTTTCCCAAACAATATTTTAGGTCATTTGTGTATGTTTGATTTTGTTGTTTTCACATGCACAGCTTTGTTTTCAACTTTAGCCATATTTCCCCACACCCCCTACATGTCTGTAAAATGTCTCGATCCTGTTCCCAATTGCTCTTCCACTCCTGTCTAGAATGGCTGCTCCCAGGTCTTATAGAGACCGGCCATTCCATCTGGCACTTTGCTTTTTCATGCTCCTATGAATTCCCTTTCCCTCAGATATCATATTTTATCATGTTTTTGGAACATATTTTCCAGTTGTTTCCAAAGAAAGGTTGCATACAAGCTTAAATTCTGAGGTGTGTTAGGCCCTAAAATTTATCCGATTCTCACACTTGATTAAAACTACCCTCATAATTTCAAGATATCAAAATTGCTTTCTAGATTTCACTAACTCTTGATCTTAATTATAAAACCAGAAACCTGTTCTCTCCTATCTGGAAGCTATAGAATCTTCTCATTGTCTCCATCTTTGGAAATTCTACCAAGATATATTTTCTGTCGGCCTTCGCCCAGGGTACTGAGCAATCAGTAGTCCCTTCAGTTTGGAAATGTATGTTCTGCAATTCTGGAAATGTTTTCTCACATCACTTTTTGTTTTATACTTTGCAGTGCTGGGGATGGAACCCAGGGCTTCACTTAAGTTAGGCAAGTGCTCTACCACCAAACCACATCCCCAGCCCCTATGTCAATTACTTGTAATCATTTCTCTTGGTGTTCTATGCTCTTTTTCTGCAAACTGTTATTACCAATTGTCTAACATCTTTCTATTTTCCCTTCTAATTTCTCTTTCTTATATTTTTCTTTGTTATATTTTTCAATGCTCCCAGTACTCCTATCTTCCAGAAATTCTATTTGGTTCTACTTTTTCCTGTCTTATCCCTTAACTTTGTAGTACTACCTCCCAGCGTTTTAAATGTCCCTTGTCATCTAATCTCACCTTCTTTGCTGGGTCATCTTTAGCTTTCAGAAGCCACTGGTTAAACTCTGCCCATGGTTCGCTGCATCACTTCTTTACTGCTGATTTTGATGATTTCTGTCTCTCATAGAAGAGGCTATCCTCACTCCTGGTGACTCTGGTTGACTATGGTTATTACTATAGTAAAGATCATGGCACTAAAATGGAAGTTGTAAAATTTTCATCCTCCTAGAATTTATTGGCTGGTGCTCTTTTCCTTGGATACATAACATTTTGTTAGGAGAATCTCCCAAATCAAGATCATTAGGTTTCTGTTGGATGTTCTTCAATATTTCCAAGGAGAAGCCCTCCAATGTCTGCATGAAGGTGTGCAAGGGGAGGGTAGAGGTAGTCAGGGAGCTGTGGGGAAGATACTTAGCCAAACTGACCCTGGTCTAGTATAAGAGAGAGATAAAGATGCTGGAGCATCTCACCCGTCAATCTCTAGTTTCACAAACTCTTTTGTTTTCATTCTGAGCCCCATGCCTTTTCCAGCTATGCCTTGGGACCCAATCTAAGTTTCTGCTTCTCTAAAGAATACATTTCTGCCTTCCCCTGGGTTGAGAAAGGGCCATTTACTGGCTTGTGGAATAGAGGAGGAAATTCAGCTGCCGCTTCTAAAGACTTTCCATCCAAGTATCCCATCTGGGTCTATTCTCACAACCTCATTGATTCTCCAATCTTCCAACCTACTTGCCTGTCGCCTCTGTCCCTCAGCCTGTTGGAAGTTCAGTGGTGTGAAAGAGCTTGTTTCCTACTGGTTTTGCCAACTCTTGCAGTCCCTGGCCTCAAATTAGCCTGAGGGAACCATGTCTCCCTCCTCTGCTCATCGTAGACCAGGGAATCATCAGTTTCTCTGCTGAGCCAAAGTAGGCAGACAGAAACAGTAAATTATCATTGACTCAGGAAAAGGATATGATACAAAGGGTATAACGCTGAGATTTAAAACTAGAATGCAACATACACTAGCAGTGTAGATAAGACAGCAAGTAAACTTGGAAAGCAAAACATGTATCTGCCAATAGAAAAACTAATTCAAAAGTTAAATTCCCCAATGAATAAGACATCAACTTTACTGAAGGTAGTCTTGGTAAAATAATAATAATAATAATAATAATAATAATAATAATAATAATAATAATGTCTAATTTTATCTTAATTATCCAGAAAAAAATGACACCTGAATAAAACACACCAAAAATAAAAAATAAGAGCAAAATGTCTCCCATTAACCAGACAAGAAATAAAAGGCAAATGGATTGTTATAAAATTCAGGTTTATTAGGCACCTACTATGTGCTGAGTGGTAGTAATGGCACACAGTTAAGATAGAAGCTAAGCCTTGTTTAGTCATAGAAAGCTTTATCATTATAGTGACTTGGAGATACCAAATCCAGTTAATGCACCTTCTTGGTTCTATGGAGCATGCTACAATCTGTGCCAGATGCAATTAAAGAATGGTTCAAATGGCAATCTGTAGTGCTTTGAAGATATCCGTGGGAAATAGGCTGCTTGGCTGTTCATTACTGTTGTAATAGATTAGAAGTGACATTGGTTTTTAAAAAAATAAAAACACCTCATCATTCTGGTCCAATTGCCCAATTAGGGCATTCACACTTGTCAAACTGCAGTTGCACAATTGTTGAAATTATTTTTCATTGTATGGTGATAATAGAGAGATGCAGCATTTTATAGAGTCTTATAATATCTCTGTGTCTGCCCAAATTAAAGTCTTCATGCATACGAGAGTGTGTTTATGTACATAATTGAAAAGGAGCAAACCAGTCTCTGGTGGTAAAGAAGAAACGGGCTGATGTTTGAAAAACAGATGTTGAAATGCACAGATACCCAGGTATGCAGAAAACAGGAGATGTGTGTGGCCTGCCTCATGCCCCAAGAAGAATCATAACTACTAGAGAAAGAATCTCATGGTTGCCTCCAAGAGGTCTCTTCTTGCCATTCCAGATATCTAGGAAACTTCTGTAGCGATTCATAAAAGGAAGGCATTAGGTTGTCATCAGCATCACAGCATCAATTTTTACCAGAATGTCTTCAATAATCCCTGAAAACTGAAGGAAAAATCATTTTTATATTTACATTTTTAATATTTACCACTAGATTTCATTAGCACTCTAGATGGGTAATGATATAGTTAGGAATTGTTTTGTATCAGTGAACAATTAGCTCTTTGATGGTATTTCTAGAATTTAAATAAACTTCAGTTTTTCTTCTGTAACTTCAACAATGACTTGGAAGGACACTTATGCAGACCTGATATGAGATAGACTGATTGAGATCAGAAATGACCTGAACTAAGCCACTGGAACTCAAATTGTCTGCCCTCTTTCTTTCTAAGCAGGAACTGGATCAGCCAGGCACAGGGCATGTTGTTGGCCGGGGGGCGGGCATGACATAAAGGTCAGGTAGTTTACATGGGCAACTAGGCAGAACACTAGTACATGTTTCAGTGTGGAAGAACAGCCGTGCTTCTGACTCAGTCCTTGTCATGGCTTCATCCCCTCTCAGCTACGTTCTCAATGCTGACACCTTATTAGTAAAAAAATGCTCTCGTGAACCCCATCATCACCAACACTTTTTCCTCAAAAGTCCTCACTATACCCTCAATCCTTTGTCCCCAACTCTTTCTTCTCAGCTAAAAATCACTAAGGTAGCAGAAATAAGTGCTCTAGACCTGGGGCTAAGTTGGGACATTGAGATCACTGGCTGTATTTCTTATACAACATAAAGCAAGGACACAAGGCAATGGGAAAAACTGGAGACAAGTTAATTACTTTAATCACTGTAATTGTTAAGGCAATAATGGAGTGTGTCCTAAAGCCTAGAACTTCTCAAAAGTTCCCTTTGTAACAATTCAACGGCACCTAAGGAATCAATGTTTTTCAAAGATGACTCGATTGAATTTACATATATTAAAGGAAAAATACCAAATTGGACATGGCTCATGGGTTTGCTTGGTCGTTTCGTTTAATCTGGGTTGCTTATGAATAGTTTAGTCAGTTATTCCTACCAATTTTAACTGAATTCTACCTACAGATCTAATGCACAATGCAAATGAAATTTTCTAAAATGTTGTAGGTAATATCCTGGCTAAAGTGTAATGCTCCAAGTCTATAACACACATTTGATTGTATTTTCATGATCTTGATGAGTCAGTTATAACACATAGATTTTTAAAAATTACTGCCTATGTATGCTTTAAATGACAAACTTTTAGGACTGGGGAGGTAGCTCAGATGTAGAGCTCTTGTCTAGCACGTACAAAGCCCTGGGTTCAAACCTCACTACAGCCAAAAGAAAACATCCGATCAACCAAACTTCTATTCATTTGTGCTATCTCCATGCCAGACATGTCTCCAAGTGCCAGACTTCGGCAGAAATAAGGTCTAGACTTTGCCATTGTGGAAGAAAGAGATGGCAGGAGAAATTGGTTGTAAAAACAAGTTTGAAGGAGTAAGCTCTGGCAAGGGCCTATAATATACAAGGAAATAGCAAAGATAAATGGAAAAATCAAGAAAAACTTTGGAGAAAATAGATTTTGAGATAAGCTTGGCAGAAGCCAATTTTTCTGGGAAGCAAGTGGGAGAGGAAGAATACCCAGATCTGAGAAAGAGCAAAAGTGGATGCACAGAAGTGTGAATGTCAGTGTATTGTTGGAGGAGAAATAGCTTTGTTTGGTGAATATTGAAAAGCAGTTTAATGGTAGATAAGCCTGGAAATGTGACTTAAAGGCACAGCCATAAGTATTTGAATGCCTTGGTAAAATGTTTGGATAATGGAGGAAGAGATGAACCCGTTAATCCCTACGGTCTGAGAACAGTGGTTTTCAACCAGGAAATATTTTGCCCCCAAAGGACATTTGGCAATGACCAAAGACAAATTTGGTTGTCCTAACAGGGATATTCTTGTTCCTGTATGTAGCAGGTAGAGACCATAGATGTTGCAAAGCATCCTACAAGGCCCAGGGCATCTGCCCACAAACAAAAAATAATTCAATAGTTAATATTACCTAACTGTAATAGTATCAAGTTTGATAAACCCTGGCTTAAGAAGAGCATTCTCAAGGCACCATGTAGGATGGAATGGGGAGGAGGAGAAGGGGCACAGAGGCCTGTTATAAAACTACAGTTCAAATATCAGAGTGAGATGAGGAGGACCTACACTGATGCACTGGCAGTGGACTTTGCACATTGCAAGTAAACCCAATGGCAGATCAGCCAACTTTGAGAAATTAATGAAGAAGAAAAGATGTTAGCAGTGTTGCTCAGGGAGTAGTTCATGGAATTATTCAGAAGTTGAGATTCTGGAGACTGACCCTCGCCTACAGACTCACAACCTGTGAGCAACGTTCTCACAAACTGAGAGTATTTTTAGCAGGATTTCTGCCTCAAGTCATTGATTCCTAAACCAGCCTTCTAATATACTAGGATGCTTATAATTATCTCTAGGATGGTCATGATTTATTTTTAATCACTTTAATGAAAACGGTACATGTCCCCCAGCTGTGTAAGCCAAGGACATAAACCAAACATGCTTAGGATAATGCAAGAACCAAGAGCATAGCTATGCCTTTTATATACGGGAACTGTTTGGGGTATTTACATAAAATGCCATGTCTCTACTGTAATAAGGAGACACTTTGCCACATGCTACATGCACACTTTGCCCTGTGCTGGGGCCACTGCCAGTTCTGCTCCCACTTGCTGGGTCAGCACATTCTCAGATGAATGGTTAATTCAGCTCTGCATGCTTTCACCAGGTCACTGCATCCCAGGGAGAAATCAGACATTCACTTTGCAGGCTGGTGAAGTATTCCACACTTTTCTACTAGGAACAAATGCCAACAAGTTACCAGAGTTCTTTCTGAATGGGAATTGGGATTAGGCAAGAATTTTTTTTCCTTGTTTAAAGATTTCCCAAAGGGCCCTCAGTGAATTAGCATGACTTTTGTGAAACAAAGAATTCACAAAATAATTTGTAAACAAGCAACTCATGAGTTTGAGTTTGGGCACTGTCCCTGCAAGTCATTGTTGTAAGCCATACCCTAATACAGGGACTCCCTAGAAAGCCTTTTGTTATAGATGGCAGAGAATGGAGACCTACAGGGGCTGAATGTCACTATAAATATATGTCCCTGTATGTCTTGAGGTTCCTAAAATATAGTTTTAAAACAACCTAGAAGACAACTACCCAAATTCCCTTAGATGAATCTCATTAAGTCAAACAGGAACAACCGAGACTCTAGGGATGTTCAGAGCTAAAACTGCAACCATTTCCAAGTGTAAAGTAACTCCTAAGATCCTGTCCTTGATACACGTGGAATGCTTTAGGCTGTCTAAACTTGTCCTACAAATCCAGCCTCTTTCCAGAAATGAAAATACTCTTATCTTAGAAGCCAACCAACTCTGCCTTCCACATGGAAGAGGGAGTGTGATGTGATTGGAGTACATAGGGTTCCAGGTAAGAAGAGCTGGCTTAAAGTGCTGGCGTTGCTAGGTGCCAGTTTCTTCCATCCATGGGAGTCAAGTAGATCAAATGAGATGCTCAATTGTGAACTGATTCTATGAACTGTAAAGAATTTTTTTGGTATCTTTGGATCATAAAAGTTACCATTACTTTCCCTAGATGTACTGATAGGAATCACGCACGTCATTCAAGGACAGGGCAAATTATTGTGAGACTAGAAATCGAGTACAATTGGAATGGGGAGGAAAGCATCCAGAAGCAGGACTTCCTGTCTCTCTCTCTCTCTCCATCCCTGATAGTTTTCTCTCATACGTGGCATTTCTGTTTCTAACTGTGCAGGTTCTATGGAGCACCCTGATAATGCCTATGTTCTCCTCTCTCCATTTCTACTCATGCATAAGTGCCATTTTCAATTTGGGGCTTTGTCTGCCTCCACACTTCTCTGCATTAGTTCCCCAGGCTCTTTTTCCTCTAAGTTTCTAAGTTCAGACATCCAAGAAATGGAGTTTGATTGGTCAGCTTCTCTCCAAGGGCATTTCATAAGTCCTAGGGAATGGCCAGGCTGTGAATTTTCTGCTCTTGAATCGGGCACTACAACTGGTCAGTCCAGTCATGACCATTGTGGTGGGTATGAATGTGGTATCACAATCAAAATGGCACCAAGTGGACAGATAGGCATTGGCTGAGATCTCTGGGACATATACTGGTTTGAGTACTTCTCTATAATTCCTGGAGTTAGTAGTCTTATATATGCATTATTTTGATGTTTATTACATTATTTTATTAACTATAACTATTATTAGTATTTATTTTTATGTTATAGTGAACACATTGATCCAGGATGTTTCTTTTTTTTTCTTTTTCTTTTTTTGGTACTGGGGATTAAACTCAGGAGTACTCAACCACTGAGACACACCCCCAGCCCTATTTTGTGTTTTATGTAGAGACGGGGTCTCACTGAGTTGCTTAGCGCCTCACGGTTGCTGAGGTTGGCTTTGAACTCATAATTCTCCTGTCTCAGCCTCCCAAAGTGCTGGGATTACAGATGTACACCACCACTCCCGGCTTCCAGCATGTTTTCTTAGGAAATGAGCCCACAGTTAAAATGGTACTCAGTCCACAACAAAATCACACTCACTAAAATGAAGAAGACAGCTTTTATTACCTTTTGTTCTCTATAGTATTGTAAAGTCATTTAGAATTATTGCCATGACATGTAGCCAAGCATTCTTACAAAGTCACTTGGTAGAATCCTAAAGGGGAACTATATTAATTATTCAAGGTTGACCATTTGAGATCAACAGTATGAGGTGAAATATGTAAGTGTGGGGTTAAGTATAAAATTAATTTTCAGGGAGATGTTACACACTAGAACACTCAAATTTTCTTGCCAAGTTTGAAGTATGGTTATCATTCTGAAAAAGTACAGTGGAGAAAACATCATTCTGACTAGCCAGTGGAGAAAACAGAAACCAGTGATCATTTCTGGGACTTAAGCCTCACACAGACAGTTTCAATGGTATTCAAACATCCAGGAATAGAACCAAGACTGGCTTCAGAAATTCATTTCTAGTCATTACAAATGGCTTTGGCATTTAAGAGATGATATTTATGTCAGTTCTCAGTTTAGCATTTTTCACTCTGATTTGTGATTTTTGCTAGGTGAGGCATTCCAGAGGAATAAGGGCTCATTCTATTTATTTTGCAATGACAGTTTAGACATGTAACCAAATCAGTGAAGATGAAGCCCAGGCATGCCAAGAAAGCAAATCAGTGTGCTTAGACGACCAACCTGGGCTGAGTGCTCTTTGTGGCCAAGAGTCTGTGAAATCACCATCTGAGTCACTGATACAGCTGTTGACTCAGTCCTTTAGCTAACAGTTACCTTATTCTCTGACAATAACTTCCTAGAACTTACAAACTTATTGGTAGTGCTATTTTCAGAAGATACTGTAGGGTATTTATGGTAATCCATTCATCTGTTAAGCAAATACTGAAATGTTAGGTGAATGCATACTGAAATACTTGTATGACAGGTTCTGTACGAATCACATAGGATTCAGAAGAGACACAGTTCCCACCCTCAGTACAGTTATAATCTAGACAAGGAAATAGAAAACTTGGGGAACCAATACAAAAGTTATGACTGTGCTTGGCACAGCTTCATCTAAAAATGAATATCGCCACTTGTGGCACACATGAAATGTGACTATATCTTTAATTCCAAGTCAGGTAATTTACAGGTAATGGGCTCTGGCATCACTTAAGGGAGGTAGGGAAATTCTAAACACAGGACTCTAAAGAAAACTGCACAAATGCAGAAATGGGCAGAAACACCACTGCAACGTTGCCTTTTATTAGCCCACAGAGGAAATGCAATTATTCTAGTAAGTCTTAGTTTGCTCTTTCAGAGCAACAAATTAAACCTCACTAATCTACCTCACTGGATGGTACTTATTGAACCTAAGAGGCTTCAATTATCAACAGCTTAATAAATATACTAATCTGCATTAAATGAAATCCTTTGCAAAAGTCACATTGAAACAATGCTTAAGTTGTAATCAGTCTGCCTGGTACCTACAGCCTGCTGTGGCTCAGCCTCAGAATGCACTGTGTAATCAAATTCCATGTTACTTAAGTCTCAGAAAATTCCTAATAGTTTTTTTTTTAATTATTATTTTTAAAAGGGAGAAGGTCAGATCAATTCACATAGTGCTTTTTAATCCCCTCAAAATTGACATTTAGGTGTAAGTCAAGCAAGAATGTAATTTAAAACTGCTTAAATTCAGTCATCTATTTTTATAAAATGAAAGCTTAAAAGAACATTTTTGTCTATTGGGCAAACCAGTACCCTAGGCTAACAAGTCCTTGTATGGCATTCTTAAGGGATCCAGGGTTGTTATCTCATTTATCAACGCTGACTACAGTCCCCTGTGAGGGTAAAAGATGAACAATACTCTTTGTTTGCAAAGGAGAAGCTGAAGCAATGGAAAAATTTTCCCTGGTCATAGATAGAAGTATAAGTAGACTACCCCTTCCTCTCTCTGTTCTATTCTAAATAGACCAGGTAATAGATGACTATAGGGACAGAATCACTAACCAAGCAACATAGGATTCTCATACATGTTCTGCAAGTTACTTGTACTGACATCTGACATAAAAGCCCAATAACAGTGTCACGAGGAATTAATCAACTAGGTGTTATTTATTTTATTTTATTTTTTGGTACCGGGGATTGATCTCAAGGGTACTCCGCCACGGAGCCACATCCCCAGCCCTATTTTGTGTTTTATTTAGAGACAGGGTCTCACTGAGTTGCTCAGTGCGTTGTCATTGCTGAGGCTGGCTTTGAACTCGTGATCCTCCCGTCTCAGCCTCCCAAAGTGCTGGGATTACAGGCGTGCACTACCACACCCGGCTCATCAACTAGGTTTTAAATGTTAAGAAATGAGCAGAGGGGCTGGGGTTGTGGCTCAGTGGTAGAGAGCTTGCCTAGCACATGTGAGGCACTAGGTTCGATCCTCAGCACCACATAAAAATAAATAAAGGTATTGGGTTCATCTACAACAACAACAACAATTTTTTAAATGAGCAGAGCAGTACAGATGAGGTGGGATATGTGCATCTGAGAACACTAAAGGGAGCCATAAAATTCACCTGAAGAAAGCATTTCTGGATTTTTGTCCTCAAACTTATGGACTAATTAATCATGTAAACCTGTCTAGGGTACACACATCTACATATACACATGGAAATACCAACTGAAATCCACTCATTTAGGATTCTGTTGGCAGTTTCCTTTTTTAACATAGAAAATGCAGAATTTTCTATTTGGGTAAAGTAAAAACAGCTAGGAAAGGGCCATGCCTACAAAATAAAAATGTGTTCCTCTTCATTATTTTGAATTATACTCACTGAAATTGTTTTTCAAATAGTCTATTTCAGCCTGTATTTTTTAAAGCTTGAAAAATTGGGAACAAGGACAAAACATGTGACTCAAATTTGTGGGAAAACATAATTAATGCAAAATTATACTATTTAACAAATGGCTGAATTTAAATACTGATATCTACTGACATTTAAAAACTAATTTATGTATCTCCAAAATACCATTTTATAATCCAGAGCCTTCCTAAGTTTTTTTCTTTAGACCATGAAATACTAATTTGAAGTCCCAGGAATTCAAGAATGATGGTGTGGACTAATTATCCTTCAAATAAACTAATAAGCCACAAAGCCAACAAATAGAAAGGCAGAAATATATTTTATATAAAAATATATATTTTATGTATAATTTTCCTTTTTTCAGTGTTCACTAGCAGTGTTATCTGAAACATGTATGAGCATATGTGCACACAACACACAGTCACGTGATCACTGTAATCAGTCAATTCAGTAACAACACTTTAATATTAAGTTACATTTTGCTAAATATTTCAAGGCTTGATGGTTCTATTTGTGCAGAACGTGTTAGGAAAAATTTAAGAGCAAGGTGTTCCATGAAAGAACATCTTATAGAATGTTCCACCCACAGTTGTATGACCTGTGATTGATGATTAATATCATTAGTCATTCCTCTTGATGACTGTATTATTGATTATTTTAACAAGTGTTTATTGAGATTCTTCCAGGTACCAGGCACTTGGGTTTAAGGCAGAGGATACAAAGGTAAAAAGATATGTTCTCTTCCCTCTATGAACTTAGGAGCATAAGGATAGAGGATAAATAGATATTACTAGTGAAGATAGAAAGTATAAATGGGCAGGAAAAAGAAGAAAGTACTTGGAAGCTCAGAAGAGGAATACTTTCTCTTATCAAGATTTAGGAGAAACAGGAGGAGAAGGAAACAATTTAAACGAAATCTTAAATAGCAGGGAGTATGAGAATTATAATTAAATTGAAACCATCTCCCTGAATTTATGGAAATAGGGAAAGACACATTATTTAATTTAGTGAAATGCAAGAACAGTCCTTTGACTATGTACCTTCTGCTACCAGCACCAGCAGTGTGTCAGGCCCAAATACATGCCCTGGCCTAAATTGTCTCTTCCTTATTCTGAGGCCCCTGGCATATGTCTCCAATTCTGTCACTTAAAGTGTTCTGCATGCCTGTGTTCTGCTTTCTAGGTGAACAACATTGAATCAGTAGTTTATCCTTTACTGCCTCTGTGTCCTTACCTGAAAACTGTGCAGAATAAAAGCACTTACTTCAACAGGATTTTTTTTTTTGGCAGGGGGGTTACTAGAGATTGAACTCAGGGGCACTCGACCACTGAGCCACATCCCCATACCTATTTTGGGTTTTATGTAGAGACAGGGTCTCACTGAGTTGCTTAGCATCTCTCCCGGCTTCAACAAGATTTTGATGAAGTTCAAATTACTTAAGATGTAAAAAGTAGTAGACCACTATACAGTCTATTGTAAGAGCTATGAAACTGTCTATTACTGTTGCTAGTATTGTTACTGTAGTCTTTATTTGATTTCCTTCCTGAATAGTATTCTTCCATTTTAGTATAGAAGAATCACCTGGGCATCATATCAACATGCAGGTACAATTCTAGTAGATCTAGTGAGGCCTGGGTTCTGCATTTCTAACAATGTCCTAGCTGCTGATGATGCTGCTGAGCCATGGGCTGCAGGCTGAAAAGTGCCTTGTGGGCCACAAACTGATGCTTGTGAATGATAAAAGTACTAGAGAGTAAACATGTAGAAACCTCCAGAGCTACTTACCACCTTCACAAAATCCAAGTACATGATCATTTTGTGACATTTCAAAAAACTTATTTTATAGTGGATTGAAAAAATTTTAAAATGATCTTTCACTAAAAATCATTTTAGAAGGATTCTTCTGAAACACAGAAAATTTAAAGCAGATATAATGACTTTTTAAAGTTTTGTGCCTTTTCAGAAATTAAGAGAGCTTTGTATAGGTTGGTGTTCGGCGGATATTTTTGAATATATGAGTACAGCTCTGATCATCCATTTTCAAATTCTCCTTATAATAACTAACATTAGAGCTTCAGGTAGCATCGACTTTAGTGAAGTATGTCTGGTTATCAAGTCCGCAGCTAAGCTTCTATTTACCTTTTCTTCTCAATGATTGCCTAAAGCCTTGTGCATTAGAACTATAAGAGCAGCAAGGTGTTTTTTCTGTCTGGTTCTCTCTTGTGAGATATCAGATTTACATATTTGTAGAAATATAAGTCCACTTTCATAATAATTCACTTTCAAATAACTAACATTGGAACTATAAGCAGGAAAAGATTTACATAAATATATGCATGAATAAAAATTCCATGTTTGATCCTTGTTCTTATTTAGTATATTCTCAAAGTAAAATCATTAATGTACATTCATTAATGTATCATTACCATAATGTACAGGAAGAAGTTAGTGTTTGACTAAATTTTGGAGAAGGGACCTAAGATCTCTTGCAAACTTAATGTCTTAGGTCTTCATGATTTTCCTAACCAATCTAAAAAGACCTAAGACCTAAGAGAGATCTTATATCTTCGTGATTTTTCAGTGATGAATGACTTTACCTTACTTCCAAAATACTTTCATACTTATCCCTCATATGCCAAGTAAGACTCTTTTTAAAAATAACTTTATTTTTTCTACATAGTTATACATGACAGTAGAATGTATGTTGAAACATCATACATAAATGGAGTGTAACTTCTCACTCCTTTGATTATACATGATGAGGAATTACACTGGTTGTGTACTCATATATGAACATTGGGTCATAATGTCCAATTTCATTCTACTATTCTTCCTACTGCCATACCTACTGCCCTTCCTTCACTCTCCCCTGTCTAATCCAAAGTTCCTCTCTTCTTCCCTACCCAATACCCTTTACTGTGAATTAGCGTTCTCGTATCAGAGTAAACATTTGGCCTTTGGTTCTTAGGGATTGGCTTATTTTGTTTAGCATGAGATTCTCTAGCTTCATCCATTTACCTGTAAATTACATAATTTCATTCTTCTATAGGGCTGAGTAGTATTTCATTGTGTATATATACCACAGTTTCTTTATCCGTTCATCCACTGAAGGGCAACCAGGTTGGTTCCATAGTTTAGTTATTGTGAATTGAGCTGCTATAAACATTGATGTGGCTGTGTCACTGTCGTATGCTAATTTTAAGTCCTTTGGCTATAAACTGATAGCTGGGTCAAATGGTGTTCCATTCCAAGTTTTCTAAGGAATCTTCAAACTGCTTTCCAGAGTGACTGCACAAATTTTCAGTCCCACCAGCAATGTATAAGTGTACATTTTTCCCCATATCCTCGCCAATATTTATTGTTGCTTATATTCCTGATAATTGCCATTCCTAAATCACATTATCAAATAAAACAATTCTGTAGGGAATTTTTAGTTCCCTGAAGGGAGGTGATTCTGCAGTTGCTACCTCAAAATGCACATTTGAAATACCAAGTTGCCCATTGGATCCTCCCCACCTCTGCCCTCTACCCCAGGTCATGAAAATTATTCGTCCCTTCAGAAAGCAGTATTCAAATTAAAGACTAACTTATAGCATGAAAAGTGTTACCCTTATGTGTTTTTTATTCCAAGAAGTTAGGAATCTGAAGGAGGTTATTGTGACTGGGGTAGCGAGCAGGGTCAGCTGGGCATAGAAGAGTTTGGACAAGTGAGCAGGGATGTGACTGTGGAAGGCCTGTGAGACCCACTGGCTAAGGAACCTGGGTTCTGTCCTAAAATAAAAAGGAAATCACTGAGTGATTTAGGATGGGGGAGATGAAATGCCTTAAACTATATTATCATTTTGAAGAATCACCAGTAAAACTGTTCTGTGAGAATACTGATGGACTCCTAACCTGCATTTAGCAAAATCCATAGAACTACACCGCACAATGAACCTTAATTTATCCTATGAAATTTTAGTGAATAACATTACATCAATGTAACAATAATATAGCAATTTCTCAGTTGCAACAAATGTACTGTACCAATGTGAGATGGTCAATAAGGGAAAGTATGAGGGAGGGAGGGAAGGAGTATATTAGAACGCTCCATACTTGCTGTTCAGTTTTTCTATAAACCTAAAACTGCTCTAAAAATCTATTAAGTGGTGGGTGGGGGGGGATAACTCATTGCTGGATAAAGAATGGATTGGGGGATCAATTAAGAAACCAACACATTATTCTTTTTAAAATTAGCATAGCTTCTATCAGAAGAGTCTTGCTATCAGAAATTCATTTTGGCATCAAATATTCAGAGATTGGAACTGTGTAGCACAGGGGTGAGGTGGTCAGAAAACAGGAGAGAAAAAGTAGTGATGTCATCAGTGGAACACAAAATGGAAAATAAGTCTATATTTTTGTACCACCTATTAAAATTCTTTACACCTAGTTTTTAATTCATGTTCATTCTATGTGCATCAAATTTAAATTAACACATTTAGAAAAAGCTAATATATGGACTAGTCTCTTCTAGAACCTAAAGTCTTCTAAAGAGATTTTATGTTAATGTATAAGGTAAGAGTATCATTTTATGTTAATGTATAAGGTAAGAGTATATATGTAATGTATAAGGTAAGATACAACACTGATAATGAGTGTTAAAGAAAGATACTGATGGTTATTTTTGAGCTAGACCTATAACCTTGAACAAGAACAATATCACCAATGGCTGAATTTATCTGAATGGCTTTATTTTCTACCTAACAATCTAGTAACTTGACAGAGAAAGATGACTATCAGACAAAAATACATTTATGTTGCATTAACTTAATACCTTGTAGTTTTTCATTTCCAAAAATAATAGGAATAGCTTTGCATTTATACTGCTGGATCTGTCTGCTTGTAAGTTGCTTCCAGTGATACAAATGAGATTAGTTTGTTTTCAGTCTCTCCAATTAAATAATTTTCAGTTGTTAGATTAAAAAAAAAAACTACAAAGCATGGGCAGTCTGCATATTCTAATCTGATTGATGACATTAAGATTTGATTTATTATTTGGGAGGGGATGAGGACAAGAGGACACCCAGTTCTGCTCTTGAAAATTCTCTCAGTGGCAGAACAAGAAATGCTACATTATTGCTTGATCATAATAATGTCTTAACATTTGAAATCTTACGGAAAGAGAATTAGAATTTTACACGTGTGCTGAATTGCTCAGCCAGGGGCATTCTTAAGAATGGTTGGAGCCTGGTGAGAATTCTTTGGGGGATTATTTGTTAATTCAAATCTCCTTATGTACTTTGCACCCCATAGACACAAAACCTTGTGCTCTGCAACATTTTTATTTGCTTTGTCATGAAAAGAACAACAACTCCATGAATTTGTAAAGATTTTTTTAAATCCCTTATTTTCTAAAACCTCTGCTTGTATTTTGTGCACATTAATGAGAGAGTAACAATAAAGCTGTGAGGTTCTGATTCCCAGAATCACCAACCCTGGGAGCTGCAGCTGACCTTGATGATCACCAAGGTTAAGTCACTAGCTTCCAAGGTCACGCACCTAGTTGTCAACTTGTCAGGGGTAGACTGCATATCTTGAGACTGTTAATCAGTCATGCTTCCGCCAGACTGCCTTACTACTGGTTTGAATGGATAAAGAAAAGAGGGATTTCAGAAATAAAATCCCACAGCCAAATTTAAGCCTGTACCTTGTGAGGATAAAGACTGATTTTTAGATTTGGAATCACTCATTAATTAAAATAAAGCAGTACCTCAAATAATTCAAGGTAGTTAGGACTGATGATAAAATAAAAATTTGTACACACATGGGGGGGGGTATTTCCTTAGTTAACTCTGATATGAAAACTCTACTACAAATACTATTGCAGCTACTTATCCATTCCCACCCACTGCTTATCTCAGCGTCTTCATCTTTCCAGGGCAAACGAGTTAAACAATATTAAAAATCAGCCTCTGAGTCTGACATAACTTGTCACATAAATTCCATATTTCTACCTAACACAAAATGTTCCAATTTTATGACTCAGCACATTTTGGGGGCTCCTAACAAAATCAGAGTGGTGCAGGAATGAGATGTGAAAGCTGAACAGAATTAAGGACTTAAAGGGTAACATTGTGTTGCTCCAGCTCTGTATTTACTTGACAGAGGACAAAGTTATAGTTCCCACTGGCTCAGTCTCCAAGAAAAGAGACTCCTGGTCACTAGGTATGGGCTGACGTTGTCACAGTGGTACTACTTTCTAACAAACGAGCTGTCATCTTAAAGCTCTTGGCCCTTGAGGGCAATGTCTAACCTCAATCTCCTGCACTTTTTGGTCAAAATCCTGTCTTTCATTTTCTCCTTCTGAGAGTATAGTTTATCCTGTTACTATCCTCCTATGATATACTCCAGTCTCACAGGACTGGCACTACTGTTATTTTTGGGGTTTTATTTATTTATTTTTTGCTCAACAAAGGCAACAGATTCCCTAAATGAATGTGTGTGGCATGTAAGTTTTAAGACACTGTGTATAGAAATAGCTGTTATGTTGAAACTGACAGTTAATCCTTGACCATATATAGGATATTTTTGAAGTAGAGGCCTACATCCTCTGATTGAAGTTCAGAGAGCATAATGTAAATTTGAGCCCAAATAATTTCCAACCATAAAGAGATTATCCCCCAAAGGTGAATTCTAGGAATGAAGAATCGAGAATCTCCTAGAAATAGTGATTAAAAATAGGAGAGGGAAGAAAGGAAGTCTTCCAGGTGAGGCTGCAAAGCTCTAAGATATACCATAACAGACAGAATACTGTATATGTACAGTGGAGACTAGCAGTGAAGGATGATATATATTGAAATGAATATAAATAATTATAACACTGCATGACTTTTCCTGCAATGAGAGTGTGAGCAAGGTTTTGAAGTGGAATGAAAGTGATGGTGGTATACCCTGGAGGTGGCCAGCCATGCCTCTCAAGGAACATAACGTTTTATGCAGAGTTTTGAAGAACTGAGTTATTTACCAAGTACAGAAGGAAGAAGCTAGCATTTCAGATGAAGGGACAGCATATAAAAAGATTGAGAAATATGGAACATCATGGTGTATCAGGGGCACAGAAGTAATTTGGTTTGCTGCAGCATAACGTATGTGAAGGTTTGTAGGGAAATTAAGAAATTTGAATAAGATACTTTCAGAATCAGATCCTGAAGGACTTAAGTGCTGAGTTACTGCTCATGCTAGGGCTGGGGAGCTACCAAAGGGTATTGATAAGAGGATGGCATAATCAATTGTTTTAGAAAGAACATGATGCTGCTGTGTTGCTCAGGAGATGGCCGGCTTTGTCCTGGTCCTCGGCATTGTTTACTATGGGTCAATGGCAACTCAAACATTAGAATACACAGTGCATTTAGTTTCATGCATTCAAATAAAAATAAGAAATGGACATTTAAAATATGGTCTGGCCCTGTTTCTCCTTAATTTCCTTTTTTTTTTTTTTTGACATTATAATGATCTTTCTCTTATCTACAAATCATCTGTATTCGAACTTACTAAGTATTTTTAGTGAGCTCATATTTTCACAACACCAAGGAGGAGAAATGACAGCTTTAAGCAATAGTGTTTGTTGAATCATGGGCATAATTATCCCTTGTATATCATATACAACTATAAACCCAAATATTAAAAGAAAAAATCCATCTATGCACCACTTTATAATTACCCTTTAGGAAACACTGGTCCATTAGCATCATTTTCCAGGGGAATAACTCCTTCTCCAAAAAGTGAAGTGGTTTGCTTCAGCTCTCTGTGTGCCAACCACGTGCCGCAGTGGTAGGTGCTGGGGCATCAGTAACCAAACGAACCACTGCCCTCAGGAACGTATCTTCTAGTAGAGGACACAGAGACACGGGGACACCTAAAGGTGTTGCACAATTTCAGGGAAGGTAAAGGGCTATGAGATAAACAGAAAGGAATGGAGAACAAGGTATACCTCTTATTAGGATGGTCACCGAAGACCTCTGAGCTGTCGAGATGTGTGGAGGGAGGGAATAGTGGGATGTCTAAAGGTGGAACTGTTCAGGTAGGAGGAACAACAAGAGCAAAGAACTCCAAAGGAGATCCTGCCTGTGCACTTGAAGAAGAGTAGTGAAGTTTGTCATGGTGCCACGAAAGTCTGGATTTTAGGAATCACTGTCACCTTACCTGGACCTTTTATTCTACATCAGGGGCTTACAAGTACACATCAGTTGCAGTCCATTTCTTGTTTTTTTGGTTTTGTATTTTTGGTTTGTGCAATTCTAGAGATTGAATCCAGGGGTGCTCTACTACTGAGTTATATCCGCAGTCATTTTATTTTATTTTACTTTATGACAGAGTTTTGCTAAGTTGCAGAGGCTGGCCTCAAACTTATGATCCTCCTACCTCAGCCTCCTGAGTAGCTAGGATTATAGGGCTGTGCCACTGGGCCTGGCTCCACCTCCTGTTTTATTGAAACAACGCCATACTCACTTTTAAGTACGTTATCTGCAACTACTTTTACACCACAGTGACAATCGAGTACTATAAAAGAGAGATTTTGGTCCCCAAACAGCCTAACATATGCATCATCTGGCTCTTCCCAGAAGATATTTACTGACCTCTTGTACCATGCTGTTCTGCTGCTATTATCAAATGTGAGGATCACAGAAAAAAAATGTGCTTTGGATGTTAGTGTAGTAATGAAATATGTGTTTTCCGTTTCGAAATCTACTTTCTGCTGGTAGAAAATCTGATTTAACTTTTACAAAATCGTGTTGTGTACCAATAGAATAATCAGTACATTCTCTTCAAGTGTAATGTTTCTTTAATGATGAATTGAGAGAATAAGTTATTCTGCCTTGCACAAAGAAAGAAGTAAAGAATAACCACAGTTAACATCATGCTTTGTGGTTTTCTCTTGTTAGTATTCAAATTATATTCTCTCTAAATTACATCTGAAGCAGGCTGGTAATACCCCCCTTTGGGAGCAGCATTGTTGGGTGATGCACAAGATTTTTAAAAGAAAAATATGCACACTGTGGCCCAGAGCGCCGAGTCTCTTTGGAGCTAATTACTTTCTTAAAGGGTCCTGAGGTTCATATAAGCTGCTACCTCATATGAACTGTTTCTGTGCAGACTCACCTGGGGCTTCCTTTGGTACTAACTTCAGTTGCCCAGGACACTCCTAGTGATACTTTTGTCTTTGGCATAAAATTTTATTTTATGCCAAAAGATATTTTATTTCCTACTGAATATTTATTTCTCTTTAGGAAGGAAAAAGAAAAAAAACAACCAAAAGGAAGACTAGGAAGAATAGGGTTAACAAAATGCATGGACAATATTTAAAAGACTCAGTATCATGGGATTGGTCTCCAGTTGAAGTACTAAGAGGAAGCCTGGCGTGGTGTCTAGTGAAGAAGGAAGCTGAAAGGGTGCGGTGTTGGGTCATTTCTTATGCTGGGAAGATGATCTTACAGGCCCAGTACAGCCGCACCACAGCCTGCCAGCTCAATAGGCCTTCCAGGTCTCTGCCTGCCCATGTGTCCCTGCCTTCTCTTTCCTTCCCCTTCATTTTCCCTTCCTTCTTCCCTCCTCTCCCCTTCTTTCTGTCTTTGTCCAGAAAACTCACCCTGCACATTATAAAACTTTCCTTTCCAAATATTCCCCACTGAGCCTCAGCCTTCACGGACTTCTTCCTCAGTCACATGCAGAGCCACTATTCCCCAATAACCTCCTACTTACTTAATATAGCGAGTGACAGTTGGAAAAAATATATTTTCTGAATACACAAACTATAGTATTCTGAGTAGCCATATATAATTACAGCCATTATAATTACATATATAATAAAGAATAAAGTAACGACTTAGAATATTTCCTATCATCTCTATTTAAAATGAATAACTTCTGCACTGCTTTATGGCCCACTTTTCTTACACAAAACTAAAACATTTCCCTGTATAACTAAATAGGCTTCTGAAACCTGACTGTAATCACAAATGGCACAATTCATATTAATTAGTCTCCTGCTGATGGACTTGTTTCTGGTTTTTCTGTGTTGTGAATAATGCAGCTGTGAACATCTCCATGTGCTCACACCTTTGATGATTCCCTTGGAACAAATGCTTAGAAGTGTTACAGGTGCACAGAAGAGAGGGTGGGTATGCTGTGAAGGCTATAGCCAGCTTCTGAGGACAGGCAAAGGGACTTCTTCCCTCATGTGTTTAATGCTGAAACTCAATCCTAATTTTTATTTGAGTCTTGCTTAACATAATGTTTCTTTAGTTGAAAGTCTCTGGGCAGTTTATTGTCCCTTGTCTCTGGGGAAACCTGGGTAAGTGAGAGACCAGAAAATGTGGGAGTTTGATCCTGGAAATGGCAGAGAAGTAAGAAGATGGTCCAGGACCTAATTCTAGTGTGAAGTAAATCGTTCACTTACCATTATTGCTCTTATTCAGTGTGGACATAACACATCCTAGTCACTTTGATGCAAGACTGTAGAAAAACAAAAAGAAGAGCTTTACTGACTACAGATTTATAGCCCAAGACGTAATAGTGAAGAGTGCCACCTCTCAGCTCCAGCATCTGTTCTTGCAAGAGGACACTCTCAGTCAGTCTAGAGAGGTAGTACTCATATCTTCCCTTTTAAAAAAGCATTTTTGCAGTGTTGAAATTGAACTCTTTTCTCCCCTGATGTATTCACTTATCTGGTTAAAACCTCCTATTGTCTTAAAAAATTCACTCCTGGTATTTGAAATAGCCCTTTCTGTGTGAGTGAATACCAGCTGGAATCTCACAGTGGAGCCTCCTCAGATAAACACATCACAGTGTCACCTCTTTCCATCTGCATCCATGAGCTGTAGAGGCCACAGGTCATCATTTTTAATAAGGAAATCCAGTGCAGGTTTCTAATCATACACTTGCAGTTGTCAGGGAGGGGCAGCGGAGTGAGAAGTAGGATCGGGCAAGTTTTACTACAGACATTTTAAAAGTTGTGAAAGGTCCCTGGCAAACTCCAACTTTATTCTACTTGGGCTCATGTTTAGGAACCAATATATTCTTTTGAAACACTCTGAGTTTTTTGCAGTTTCTCTTTAAAGAAATGCTATCATTCCATTCTCAGCAGCCAGTGGAACAATGCCGCTTGTGTGTTCAGACCACTTGGAGCATTAACACACTGTTTCTTCAGAAGGATTTGCTTTCCAAAGTTGAACTTTCAGAACTCGGAACACCTTATCACACTTTCACAAGCTTTCTTTCTGAAAATGGAAAAAGAAAAGGGGTGGGGGGGAGAGCCTGTTAGGACTTGTGCCAGTTAAATCCGATCTCTCCTGGGATTTGTTTTTCTTCTGGCGTCAGATTAGATGTTCAAATCAAGCAGTGTTTGGAGGACTGCAAGGGAATGTCCATGGGATTCTTAGTGAGACTAATCCTGAAGCAGTGGCACATTCCAAGGGGCTAATCTGCCCAAGTTCATTGCTTACTTGAAACGTCTCTTGGGGGAAGAGCCAGGGCAAGTGACTTTTTTTTTCAGTGGGCGGTCATAAGAGCATTATTAACGGGATGACCAGCCCCGGCCACAGCAAAATGAAAGCAACAGGAGCCGCTCCAGGGACTGCCTTTGCCACCAGCCAGAGTCAGTGCACAGGTAAAATGATTTCGGCTAACTTTTCTCTTGTTTAACTTCTCAGTGTTTGATCTGGGGGACCTAGAGAAAGACCAAATAAACACCCAGAGCATTGTTGAGGGAAAGCAAAAGGTGCAAATGGACATATGCGTTCAGTTTCTTTGGGTCTTGCTATTTTGCTCTAATCAAGACAGAGTGTCTATTTGAAATAGAAAAATGTGAGCGTGAGATGTGTGGTGAAGTTGTCCTTGTAATTTGTTTCTATAAAGTTAGTGTACTTTTTTTAAAAAATCTGATTACTGGGTGATTGTCCCTCTGCTCTATTGCTCTGCTAAAAAATGTATTGCAATTGCTTTCTGATGGGTTTCATACATTCCCTGTGTGTGTACTCATAAACTACTCCCTCACAGAGAAGGTCTGGTTTTGTAGCTAGCCAGGACTGCATGGAAAGAAGATTCCAAATTTGGGGTCTAAAGTTGATGGCAGAGCCTTTGTGAAAGAGTGGAAACCTGCTTAAATGAAATTATTTAAGGTTTTTTTTCTTTTTAAGGCAATATTTACAACTTTCTTCTTTTGGTTTCGATCATTTTGATGCTTTATTGATTGCACACTTCGTTTTCAAAATTTGGACTTGCTCTATTCTCTGAGGGTAATTATTATACTTTGTTCAAAATGTGAATGTTCTCATTTTTGTTTTGAATGAGATGTCCTTTAATTATTAGCCCTTGAAAAACACTTCCCTGTTACACATCACACATGACTGATAATGCAGAAAGACAAGCAGAAAAGAGCCCTTCACAGACTCAGCCATGATTATGTGACCATTCTACCTTTGGAAAAGAATGTATGAAAGTGATTTTTCTGAGGACTGATAGAAGCCATCTTTTCTAAAAGAACCTGAGCCCTCCAAAGCACATTAAAGGAAAAGATGTTAAGACAAACTGTCCATTGATGTCTTGCATTAGAAGAGAATTACGAGGTCAGAAACACAGCGTGTCAAAATTATTTCATACTTTCCAACAACGAGGATAATCATTGTGGCTAACTTAGTTGGATGTTGAAGGAAAGTATAAAACTTCACACAGAATAGTTCAAAGATTTTGAACTAAAGAATTAGTTTAGGGAACAAGTTAAACTATGATTATACATCAAATGCATTCTCTCCAAGAAAGTAATTTTAAAAATCTAGTATCTGTCCACATTAAAGACCTGAATAAAAGCAAAGCCCATAACAGAGTGTGGTAAATTATGCATGGTGTTTTGTAGAATTCCTAATTCATGTATTACACATGCATTCTTTCTATTATGCATTATACTGTTCTCAAAAACAGAATTCAATTCAATTATGAATGATGAAGAGAGATTTTACCTTTTGTTTCTCTTTTTCCCCCGCCCCCACCCCTCAATTGTCTGTGCCTTGGCAAGAGAAATTAATCTGCTAGTAACAAGAAGTAGAAACTAATCTTCAGTCCTTTTGCTAACACTGAGGTAGCTTTTCACCTTTGAAAGGTAATTAAGTTGCTAAACTGAACACAAGTAAAATTATTTTATACTGAAAGACGAGTGAATCTTAGTACTAGTAAGTCTTACCTGATACCATCTTACTAAAATTTCCAGTAACTTTTCAAGTTGAAACTGGGATTCATAAGTGAAAAACATAATGAAGGTGTCCTTGAAAAGCCTAATGCATTTGCCGTGGTCCCCCAGATTCTCAATTTGAGAGTCCTGTTATAATTTCATTTCTTTTCCATAGCTGGGATAATGGCCTCCCGCTTCTACTTCTTTCTCATATTCACAGCTCTTCCTAATGTCCCACCCCCCTTCTTTACTCCCAGGGAGAGAGGAAGAACAGATAACATTGAGGTTGGGAAGCGGGGAGTGAAAGGAGCATGCCTGAGCTCGTTCTAAACAGGCCTCCAACGGCCAGCCTTCTCCATGCACCAAGGGACTCCTGGCCATGTTCAGATGGCACTGCCACATCAGGGATGTTTAATATCAACAATATCTCACTTGGAGAGGCAGTTTAACAGAGTAGGTGAAAGTAAACTTTGGAATCAGGCTGCTTAAGTTCAAACACTGACTTTCAAACTTGTCTGCTGCGTCTCGTCACCTGAGATATTCTTCATTGGTAAAACAAGCATAATTACTGTATTTCCCCCACAGAGTTCAAGGATCTGTGCACAAAGTGCATATGTGGTACAATGCCAAGCACATAATGAGTCCTTAGTAAATGTTAGTTATTGTTATTACCTATTGAGCTCCGACTATGTGCCAAGGGCTTTATCTGATTATTACAAAACTTTCCAATGTAGTTATGATGAACTACATGTTATAGAAGAGACTTAGAGAAGTAACTTTTCTACATGCCTCATTAGTGACCAGCCAGGTGCTCTATGAGCCCCAACATAAGGGAAGCTCAATCTAGATCATTGCTATAGGAATTTCATACTACCATCTGAGTTTTCAGTACCAGAATCAACCCAGGACCATTCTCTCTTCTTGAAGTAAAAGCATGGTAGTCCTGAAATAATGACACCAACTTTGAATGTCAGTTATTACTGTTGTGCCCATTTTATAGATGAGGAAAACAGAGGAACAAAGAACTCATGTGACTTTCTCTATGTCACAGAGTCCCACTCAAGCCACTTTTTCTAACTACAAACCCCACATTCTACCCATACTGCTTTTCTGACTTCCTCTCAGCGGGGATTGATCAGCACTCCCTGAAATTCCCAGATGCTCCCCCAAAAGATTTTTCTAAACTCTGGCCAAAGTGGCCCATGAAAAGAAATAAGAGGTACATTCTCCCTTTTCTGCTCCCTGAGGTGTAGGAAAGTGGGTTTCAAATGTCCAGTGAGGAGCAATTTACCATCTTTCTGCCAAGAGATATTATCGACGAAAGTATTCAATGTCTAGGGAAAATCATGGCCCATGAATACTAGCTTACAGGCTTTTTTGTACAGATGAAGACTAGCTATCTTTGCTGCAAAGCCCATTCCTGTTGCAAAGATGGCACCATTAACTTTTCCTACATGTTTGAGAAGAAAAATCTTTGAGAATACTTTTTTCAAGTCTAGCTGACAAAAAAAAAAAAAAATACCACAAATGTTACCTTTGCAGCATGAGGGTGCAGAGGTCCATCTGGACCTGTGGATATCTGAGGCAGTGTAAGTGCTCTTTTTCATGCAGACAATGTGTGACTACCTAGAAATTATATGACCCCATTGTCAACATCACTGAAATGGGATGCAGTTGCTTGATGGCCCCCTAAGATCCTCATGTTGCCACTTGTAAAATGTGCAATTGTCACAAGTATTGAAGAAGCCCTGCTATGAGTGCTACATGCTTGTGTAGGTCTCCACTGTATGAGATCAAGGGGTTAAGGGTAAACCAGAACCCAGCACAGCTTCTACAGACGTTTAAGTAGCCACTGGCATCAAGACAGATTGCATCCAACAAACGGGGGCCGGTAACAGTTAACACCAGTGATTGAGACTGCTCAAGTAAACAGCTCAATTTTGCCCTAACCCTGTATATTTTAAGAGTATGAATTTAGAACTGATACTGGGTTAGAGGGAAGATAATAGCATATAGAAAGAACATTACAGGTTGTTCTAGCAACTTCCATCTTAAGTGGCTTAGCGAAGGAATCTTCTGAATAGCTTATTGGACTTCATGGGAGACTTCTCTACCATTTCAAATGCTGGTAAAGAAAGGGGTCAAGGATGCGGGATGAACACTCTGCTTTGGAACAAAGATCCTACAGTTCTCCAGAACATCTTTTATTCATCTGGGAACCCAATCGCAGTGGCAGGACTTCTGGGTGTATAGTCCCAACAAAAGCTGTTCTTAGAAACTGTATTTGTTGTGTATATTTAAAGGCATGTGGAATGAAAAAGTAGCACATCCATTTTTTATGTATTTTCTTCCTAAGACATTACCTGTGAAATCTGGGACTATGGTGAAGACCTTTATCTTCCTCCTGTTTCCATTTCCTTTTTTTTGTTTGTTTGTTTGTGTACACCTCAGCATTGCTAATTTGGATTTTAAAACTGCATGGTGATGGGTTGTGGCTGTTGAGTTATACAATTCCCTTGACCATTTTCCCCTTTCCTTCTATAAGGAAAATCTAATGGAGGCATCAGCCATGAAAACCTTATTTAGATGTATGTCTTCCTACCACTGAATACTTGTTTTCTGTAAGGTTACACACATGATATCTTATCCCTCCAAATTCATTTTCTCAGCAAACAGCATTGTTTCTTTCCTTTAAAAGCCATCATGAGGGGCTGGGGTTGTGGCTCAGTGGTAGAGCACTAGCCTAGTGCGGGGGAGGCACTGGGTTCGATCCTCAGCACCACATACAAATGAATAAATAAAGCTATGATTTTAAAAAAAGTCAACCTTTTAAAAAAAAAAGCCATGAATTTATATATGGTTCTGTCACTACCATTGTTTTTATATAGCTGTTCCCTTTAATTCTTCAATATTATAATGTTAACCAAATTAGTAGGCACTGGGAGGCATAGATTTTATTATATTCAGTGTTTATGTGTGAAACATAAATTTCCATTTAGTTTATAATACACTAGTCTTTTATGTGATTATGAAATTTTGCTCTCTAGTCAAAAATGTTTAAAGGTTATATTCATCCTCTTTCTCTTTCTCTTTCTCAGGCTCAGAAATCCTGGATAGAAAGAGCATTTTATAAAAGAGAATGTGTTCACATCATACCCAGCACCAAAGACCCCCATAGGTAGGTGATATTCTTGCCTCTAATGTATCAAGAATGTGAAGTAGTGATTTTAGGGACAGAACAACAGCAATGACTACCCATTTCAGGGGATCATGTTAAAGTAAAGATCTTTTGTTGTAGTTGTTATTGCTGGGTATTTTCGAAGCAATCATATATCTATCATATATATGCCATCTATAACATGCCATAGCTACAGTTAATTCTGGGTTTAAAAGCCTTCACATAATAACAGATATACTGCTGTAGAAGGAACTAATCACTGTATATAACACTGGGCTATATATATTTTTGTGATGGTTACTGGTTCTTCCTTCTAAGCATTTTGTTAAAATGCTTAGTTCATACCAACATGCTCTACTCTAGTGAAAAAAAGATACTTTAAAATAAAAGACTCCTAGCAAATTACTGGTGTGACAGCAGAACTTCAGAATTATCTGCACATTTTTTGGTACTTCTTTACCTTCCTGAAGATCAACAGTATGTAAGGTGAAAAGCCTTTGGGATGAAGTAGCACATCCATAGCTGAAATTCTTTTATGAGCTGGCAATGTAATAAAATAGTTTGAAGTATAGATCATACTGTCATAAAGACTTATTTATAACCTTGGACAAATTACCTAACTTTCAAATATTTCATCATAGAATGGATGGTAAATTGTTAGTGTTTAATAAATGGTAGTTACATGTTATATCTATAAATGCCAGTAATTGTCATTGTGGTAGTAGTAATGCATGAAGGACACTTTCATTGTCAAAGGAACAAATTTAAACTTTTCAAATATCTCATGAGTATTTTCTTTCATTGTTTCTTCAAGAACACTTAACTCTGCAGATTTTTATTCTTGGAATTGGATATTTGACAGCAAATGTCAATTGGGGAGAGACAAGTTAGGTTGTGGCTCACGTATAAGTGAGATTCCTCATTTAAATGTGCATGTTAAAATTCTTCCCTCGAAGCTCTTCAGTGTCCTTCGTGTAAGATTTGATAGATGGGAAGAGTGAGAAGTAGAACAATGTAGAGAACTTTTTTTGTTCATAAGTGTCTTATCCTAAACAACATGCCAGGTGTGAAAGGTGTGGATGGAGAAGGCAGGATACGTGATATAGCTTTTATCCCTAAAGCTAGGGGGGGAGGGGAGAAGAGAAAAGGAAATATGTTTGTTACACGGAGCCAGAGTTTGCCATTTGCCTAATATAAGAATATAACATAATGTAATAACAATCTGGGGATGTTACCTAAGAATTGACTGACATGCAGGTTTCTACAGCAGGTTGCTTTAAGTGTGTATTGTAATAGTGGCTCACACAAGGGGTTCACTTTAACCTCTTATGTTATAGGTGTTGCTGTGGGCGTCTAATAGGCCAGCATGTCGGACTCACTCCCAGTATCTCTGTGCTTCAGAATGAGAAAAATGAAAGTCGTCTCTCCCGAAATGACATCCAGTCTGAGAAGTGGTCCATCAGCAAACACACTCAGCTCAGCCCAACGGATGCTTTTGGGACCATTGAGTTCCAAGGAGGTGGCCATTCCAACAAAGCCATGGTAATCAAAAAGCCACATTCCCCAATGCAATCTCATGTCCTACAGAGGAATGGTTAAGAGCTCAGGATTTAGTCTTCTGGCCTAATCTCAACCCTGCCACTTTCTGGTGGGGCAACCTGCTCTAATTATCTTCCCCTATGTGTCTTATCTCTTACTCTATAGAGTAGAGGAAAAAATTTTCTTCCCAGAATTTTAAAAATAATTAATATGAGATTAAGCATAGTGATTATTATTAATAAGAAGACAAATAACTTTCTTTTTAACTGATTAACAGGAATAGATTGTACATTTTAAAGGAGTTTGGTGTAATATTTCCACAGCTGCAAACAATATACACTGATCAAATTCAACCTCTCCTTAACCCCACCCCCCCACATATATACCCTTCCCAACCTATAATCACTATTAATCAACCTCTTAATCACTATTCTACAATCAGGTCGACTTCATTAGTTTCCATGTATGAGACAGAACATGCTGTCTGTACTTGTCTTTCTATGTTTGGTTTACTTTCTATAGCTATCCACTATTTGTTATATTATTTTCTATATCTTATCTATTCCAGACTTTTTCTAAATCCTTTTCCATACCTTTTGGTGAAAAAAATGTTACCTTTAGTTTTCCATATTTTCTGCTAGTAAAGTAGCAGATCTCTCTATTTAAGGAAGACATGATTGTATCAGCCTATATCCTTCCTTGTTCTAATAGAGATCTTGCCATCTGTATTGAAAGCTTTTTGTCCAAGCAGCTGTGCTCAGTAATGTTCTCAATAGAAAGGTTGCATATGAGAACTTTTTAAAATACGTTTCAGAAAATATACAAATTTTACTTTTAACAGTTGTCACTTCTAAATTTCAGCTCTCATCAAGGACTACTTCCTAACACGGCTGACAGATTCTGCAAGGCATAGAATATAGCATATGTTTTGAAAATTCTAGAAATAGTATAGTACAAGCTTGCCTCTAACTGTTAAGAGTTGGCTGAGGGTAGAGCAGTTGGAAGTGGTTTCTCTTAGGCAAGCCATAGAGCATTCTGAGTTTGAAGAGAAAATTCTGCTGAGAGAAGCACACTACTAAATTCAAGGAGTCAACTCACATGACAATCAGTCTAAAAATGCAATGAAGCCACTTCCCACTTCTCTCCCTCTCCTTCCTTCATTGTTCCTCTTCCTCCTCTCCCCACTGCAATAATTTTTTTTTTTTTACCAAGAGTGGCTAACTGAGCTATTCTCACAGTTCTTCCTTAAGAAAATTAATTCTGAGCTACAGAATAAATTAAAGCCAATTTTTGAGCTGTATATTGGAAAGAAAAGGGTGCTATTGGTAACATTTTCCAGCAAGGTTTGAGAAAACAAGGAATAGATTAGTCTTAGCCTATGTAGAACTATGGGAAATGAAGATTGCCAACTTTCCCACCCAATCAAGGGATGTATTTGCCCATACAATATCACAAAGGGTCCCCAACTTAGAACAATTGTTGTTCATATTATGGAACTGATCTTGTAGAATCATGCATCAAAAGACACCGAAGTTCTTCCTGTGTAAGAAAAGTGTTACTTGTGAAGAAAAGGCTAACTGAGAAATAGTCATTGCAGAGAGGGACACCCAGTAACTTCACAAGTTGCTACAGTGGTACCTGTAAACAATGCCATAAGCCCACAAGGCATATGGTAAGCATCTGGTCATCATTTCCATTGTTAATATTCAGGGTCAAATATGGACATAATATGCTTGTAGGTAAGAGTGTTCCTCCAAGGTTAACAGCCTGGGAGACCCATGATGATACCATTGTTCAAAAATGTGTTGATATTTTGGGGACTGACTTCAGATAATTTATAGATCATAGAAGAAAGGCAGTCTATATTTACTCCAAATGATAGTTTTGACAAAAAACTAATCTCAAGTACCTAAAAATCATATGAGATAGAGCTCAGTCATGAATAGCTTCTGCCAGTTTTTACAAGTCAAGTTTATTCTCTGAAAGTACAGTTTACCACCATGAAACTACCTATAAAGAAGTAGTAGTGAAGAGTGGAGATTTTGGATTCACATGGTCTCATAACCATCACATAAATGCTGTGTAACAGGGAGAAAGTTACTTAAGTTTTCTTGACCTCAATAATTTATTCTGTTGTATAGACTGTTGATGTTATCATAAATATTGAGATGACGTGTAAAACACTGACACAGTATCAGGCACATAAATAGATGTAAAACTAACTTAGCTGCTATTATTATCGCTATCATTATTTGTCCCAGGCTCTCAAAGAAGTTGCAAAAACATTTTGACTAAAACTTTAAAGGACACTCATTTTGATGTATATATCTCGGTATATTATATTAGAAGGCCAAATTACACTTTTTCTGTTAATATTTTTGCATAATTAAAAAGTTCTGCAGCTGGGCATGGTCATGCACGCCTGTAATCCCAGCAGCTCAGGAGGTTGAGGCAGGAGGATCATGAGTTCAAAGCCAGCCTCAGCAAAAATTGAGGTGCTAAGCAACTCAGTGAGACCTTGTCTTTAAATGAAATACACAGTGGGGCTGGGGATGTGACTCAGTGGTCAAGTGCCTCTGAGTTCAATCCCCAGTACCCCTTCCCCCCAAAAAAAAGAAGTTCTGACTCACAGTCTACTTTTATGGTTCAAAAGCAACATTGCTTTTCAGTGATAGCCTGCCTCTGTCATTCAATGGTCAAGTGATTTTTCCCAGTTTTTAGCTTCTGAATGCCTTAGTTTCCTCATCTGTAAAATGGGGATTGTAATTTCTACTTCCTAGGTCTATCTCCTGGATGCAATGAGTCCATACATGTTCAGTGTTTAGAACATTACCTGATGTGGCTAAATAAGTATTTGCTATTGTTATAAGCTCTACAAAAAGTTCACTGACTCTATCTAAAAGAGAAGCCTCGTAATCAATTAGAAGAAAATATACAGGCTGAGTTACTGCATGGCAGACTGCTTACCTGGGATGCAGGAGGCCCCTAGTTCAATCCCCAGCACCACACATACACAGACACATGATCTTGAAGTCAGGCAGAACTGAATATGACCTCCTACTCTTTCACTGTCTCATTGGAAAGTCTTGGTTAAACCACTTAATTCAGTTGAGACTCAAGTTTGTTTGTTTTTTAAATCTCTGAAGCAGTCTTGATTGCCTTAGTTGATGTTTATGAGGACTAAAGAGAACATAAAAACCATATGGTATATAGTAGTAGTGCTCAAAATACTTGTGAAAATACTACTTATGAAAAAATAATGATAGATAGAGCAATGAAGCAGCTTCATTTACTTCCCGGAAGTCCAAAGATGTGGTGGAGTATTTCCACAGGAGCACCCAATTGCATAAGTCAGCATTCTCATCTCTGCTCTCTGAACACCAGCACCGATGGTGGTCACTAGAGCTATGAACACCATCCACCACTGACCAGAGATGAGGGGATCATAGGTCCCCACATTATATACTTTGACTTCCACATTCATCAATCTCCCACATCCACTCATTCCAGCAAAACAGAGCATGATTATGTCACCTACATCCTCTCTGCTTTATTCCCTGTAAATCCCAACAATCAAACAGCTGCTGTGGGTGTGCTGTTATGATGGACATAGCCTATCCCTGCTCATCATATAATATTCTTCTATGGAAGCTTCTTCACCTCTCCCAAAAATTTCTAGTGAACTTGAGAGACTCTGAGAAAACCGAAGACTAAAAACCAAATGAGTTAATTATAATTTGAAGTATTAATTGAAATACTTTGGCAATTCCTTTCAGAATCTGTAGCATATCATAATCATGATAATAGCAACTAAAATCTATTGAATATCTACTGTATTTCTGACACTGTGCCTGGTACATACCTATGGTTTTTATGTTTATGACAAGAGTATTAGTCTACATGGCAGAATAACATTCTGAAGCCTTAAAGTATTTGTCAGGTCAGATGTGGTGGCATGCAAATGTAATCTCAGTAGCTCAGGAGGCTGAGGCAGGAGGATCATGGTTTTGAAACCAGCTTCAGCAACTAAGCAAGATCCTAAGCAACTCAGCAAGACCCTGTATCTACATAAAATATTTAAAATGGCTAGGAATGTTGCTCAGTGGTTAAGCACCCCTGGGTTCAATCCCTGGTAGCAAAAAAAAAAAGTATTCGTCCCATGTCATACAGCAAATATAGGCTGTATGTATATTCTCACATTTAGCATTGGAAGGAAAGAGCCTGAAGACATATAGATATCTGGCTTTGATAGCCCTCCTTAGGTTCCCCCTGGTACTCTAGAACCCAGACCTATCTGATGGTGGTCACATTAGGCAAGGTCAATTACATAATTTGTGGGCACCAATGCAAAGTGAAAATGTATGCTTCTGATGAGGAAAAGGGAATCAATCCCCTCTTCCCATGTCTGGCAGCCCCCACTCTCAGTGGACCAGTGATCCCCACTCCTAGGGTCTTTCCACCTCTACCTGGGACATGCTCAGTGTATGAAGTGGGTGAATTGCCCAGCAAGTTGTCCATGAAACTCACCATGGCCCTGCCTACCCAGAGACAGAGACAGATGCTTTATCTCCCTGCCACAAAATGCTTCAGCACACAAGTCCAAACACAGGCATCAAGAAAGCAAGAGTTGGACCACATGGTCCTAGCCCATGTGTGCTCCTCTGTCCCATCAGACTTCACTTTCCAAACACAAATCCAAAGATAAAATTATAAAGAATTTCAAGAGATCAAGCACAGAACCATGAACCCCAAGCATTGCCCTTCTGAACAGTGTGACTGTCTTGGTCACACACCGGTAATGCCAGTGGACAGCAGGTCTGGACCTAGTAGGTCTCAGAGGAGGCACTACGAGGGCAGTTCTTTCTCAGTCCTGATCAACCAAATGAAGACCTGTTTTCTGTTTGTTTTTTTTTTGGGGGGGGGTGTTACCAGGGATTGAACTTTGGGGCACTCAACCACTGAGCCACATCCCCAGCCCTATTTTGTATTTTATGAAGAGACAGTGTGAGTTGTTTAGCATCTCGCCATTGCTGAGGCTGGCTTTGAACTCGAGATCCTCCTGCCTCAGCCTCCCAAGCTACTGGGATTACAGGCATGAGCCACTACACCCAGTCCATTTTCCTTTTTATTACCATGGAAAACATAATGTGTAAAGCCCCAACTAATCGTTCAGGTACAGGTGAGCATTTTGTTTACTTTAACAACATACCCTTGAAATATTCTGATTCTCCTATCCAAAGAACTGGAGTGGTCCATAGGTCAGAGGTCCCATTTTAGGAAACAGGCTAGTGGTTTGGTTCTGACCTGGACCTTCACCATCTCTCATTGTCTTGAGACAGGGGGGAGTCAGTGAAACTGGAATGGTTTTTATGTGAGCAGGACATTATCAATTATTCACCAGGACTTCAGTGAGACAGGACAGCTAACTTAATGAGCCTTTGGTCCCCTGCTTTGACCAGCATGCTTGAAAGTTGAAATGATTTTTAACAAAATGGCTGAAAAACTCTAGAGGCAGATTAACTTTTATTTAAATTTTTTTGAAGTAAGATGTAATATTAACTTTTTCATTCAAGGCAGTCCAAGATGGAGCCTTAGGTCTTCAAAATGCCAAAGTGGTCTGGGTACAAGCTGAGGCAGTCCATAGGAGTTTGGGCAGAAGATGTAGTTGGACAGGAAGGATTGGTTACTAAAATGTCACAGGTCATGTAAAAGCCATCTCTACTCAGGAATGGGGTATATCTGTCCTATAACATAGGCGGGACTGCAATATGTCACAGAACTTCAGCCACCATACTTTAGAGGACAGAGACGCAATAGTTCTCAACTTGGAGGCTTAGAATAACCCATGAAGCCATCACAAATGCCCATGTTCAAGACTCAGTTCCAGAGTTTCATTCATTAATCTAGGATAGAACCTGGTCCATAGGTTTTTGAAAGTTACCAAGGTTATTTTGTTTAGCCAAGCTTGAAAAACACAAATTGATCCCAATCCCTCTATATCATAGATGAGGCAAATGGATCCTGGAGAAGCTAAATTATTTTCCCAGTGTCACAGAATCATTTAGCAACCAAATTCTGAAACTCAGCCTCCCAAGGACTTCCTTTCAATTCTCTTTCTCTGTCATGTGAGCCTATAACAGATTATGATCGATATTTTGTTTGGAAAACTATATGTAGGTAATTGAAAGGAAGCTAATTACTATTACAGTTCTAGTTCTTTTATAAAGATTTTTAAAATTTTGTAGTAGAATTATAAAATCACTATTTAATGAAGTTAATTAAACTCAAAAGCTGTGAGCAGGAAGAGATCTTTGTAAAATTACATCCTGGGTTCATAAACCTTTTCTGAGACTTTCCAAATGCTTCATGACATTCAGGCCTCAATTTCTAGGTTTGACAAGCCCCCCGAAACAACAATGAAACCATCACTTTACAGAGAGAAATTGCAACACGGGAGACATTTGCGGCTGACAGTGAGTGAAGGATTCTGACTTCCTCCTCAATAAGGAACTGTCTCCTACCAAATTGCAAGCCCCCAAACAGCCAGTCCTGGACTATGAGATGATCTGGCAGCTCATTAGGCTGCCTTACAACTTTTAAACCTTCCTGAGAGAACAACTGGCCCTATCAACAAGATGGTGCCGAAAGGCAGACAGTGTGGTTTCTCAAAGACCTGTTTATCCAGAGCTCTGTAGATCAGACAAGGAAGCAGTGCTGAGCTTGGTTATAGACAGCCCTTTGCTTACTAATCATCTCTTCCAATTAATGCTGAGCTGACTTGTGGGCCAGGTAAGTATAACCTAATTAAGGACTCATGTTTATACCCCCTCAAGTCATCCACAAAATTCTCTTCAGCTTTTCCCTTGCTGTTCGTTTTGCTTATTAGATCAGGTTGAAACCTTATTATAGTTTTCATATAATTGAGATAATTATTCCTGGGCCTCATTTTCACACTCAAAGCTGTAACTACGGGTCAGATGAAAGGCTTGTTTTCTGAGCATCATGGGGCTGGGGGAGTGGAGGAATTAAGAGAGAGACAGGAGGCAAGGGAGCTGTCGGTAGCATGGCATCCACCACCTCATGCTCTTAAAATGCTTTGGGAATTGAATTTGAGATTTTGAAAATTGTCTCTTTGCATTATGCAAATTTGATCTGGGAATCATTGACTGACACACACCAAATAGGAAATTAAATGAATCCCTATTCACACACACACACACACACACATACACAAAATAGTTGATCACTAGACTATGGCTAACCAAGCCACTTTACATAGCATGGTGAAGTTTCTGAGAGGTTTTGCAATTGCTCTATTGGGTTGGGGTTTCCACCTTGTACTAATCTGAAATCCACCAAACTGGCAGTAATTTTGGATGGTCTTTCTGAGAATAAAACTAGAATATTTCACTTACCTTTTAATCCTAAGTATATGTCTCCAAAGAAGGAAAACCAATTCTCCTCCAAGAAACCATCTCATCCTCCTTTCCTCTAGAAAAATATATGCTAAGTAATTCCAGCAGAAATTTCATAGAGTATCCTCTATGACCTGTTCATATGCTTAGTGGCATATTATTTATGAAATTTTAGCTTTGAGTTATCATGATCCACCCCCTATAAATATCTGATGTAATAGGGAAATTGCAAAAACAATATGACACTTTGACTTCCAAAGTTTTGTGGGTCATCAAAGTAGGGATTTAATAACAGTGAACGCAATTGCAGATGTTTTCTTTCCAGGGAGATTTTATATCTATTAAATCATCATAAGCATTAAACCCTCACTGTAAAACAAAAGGCCCTATGGACTTGGAAAGTTAGTATCAGCAATATTATCTCAGCAGTCTGAAGTGACATATTCTGCTTGGTCATAACTTTAATTACAAGTGCCCACTTAAAATGTGGCTGCAAAGAATTAGGAAATGAGATGATGTTTGTCACATTTCTCAACAGAAAGGAGAATGGGGCAGTTTTCCAACTGCAGACTTGAAAGAAAGGCATTATAGACACTGTTAAAATAGATTTATCAATGGCAAGCCCATTATTCAGGAAAAAAAAAAATACTACTTCACAGATACCAAGTGATTATTTCCAAGAATTAATGATGGTTTTACAGTGTTATTCAGAGAATATATCATTTAACATTTCCAAGAGTGTTAGCCACATGTATTATTCTGCAGCTTGTATACATTTTCATTAAAATAGCTGGGCAAAGTTACATGGGTAAAAAATTAGGGCTGAAGAAGGGACTGATGAATTATAAGAGCCAAATTGCTATGCAAAAGCCCAAGTTCAGAATGCCAAAGGAAGATTTTTTTTCAATATTTGTACAATTTTATTTTCAAAACAGATTGTTGTTCTATCATGCCCACTTAAAATATTCATATTAGAGAAGGTAAAGTTTTTAAAAATAGTAAAAAAAAACTTAGAAGGAATTAATAAATTTTTAATTTGCAGTCAACTTGTAGTCAACATATGTACTCTGAAATTCAATGAATCTTATATAATTTACCACACAGTAATATTAAAAAATGTTAAAATCCAGGGGAACTAGTCTAAACCTTTTTTTACTTGTTTGTACATTAAATTATACCAGGTGATTTTTTACAATGTCTATTCATAGGCACATATGAACTGAATTCTTGAGAGAATTCTGTATTATAGTGTGACTTCATCAAATCCTTTAGGGTTTAGAACAAAGGCTTTTGCATAGATTTTTTTCCAGTCACCCTCATAGAACCTGTAATATAGGAGGACAACAATTCTTTGAACTTGAATAGGTGAAGAAAGGGATTTTTCAGGTCAAAATTTTGTTGTTGCTGTTCTAAGTCTTTACATTATTTCCTGATACTTTTATTTTTATTTTTAGGAAACAGCCCCATCTGTTCTAAGCAGCCATGACTGCTTTCCGACCCCACCCCTCATCCCCAGACTTTTCCCACTGGATGTGATGAAGGAAAAAGAATTCTGATGCTTCTGTGTCAGCAATATTGACAAGAGAATAGTAACATTTCTAATGATGTAATAGTGAAAATGGCTTTAGTTTTTTAAAAAGGCAGAAAAATTCACCTTTTAAGCAAAAAGAACTTTAGTTCCAACCAGAGCAAAACCTCTACAGTTTTAGTTACTAAAGCCCTCTGCCATTCAAGTGAAAGAAAACCTGTTTTATACTAAAAGAAACCTACCCTCACTATATAATTTTACTTCAAAGTTTGTCATGTGGACAGCAAAATGTATTTTCTTGTGAAAATAATGCTAGATTCATTGACCTCCACAACACCTAAGAATAGATCAAATTATTCGATTTCAACTAAATCTGGCTTCTATTTTCTACAAAACATTCTATCATTTACCCATCTTGTGTGGGCATCCTGCTACCATAGATGTGAATGATAGGAAGGGGAAAGGGTGGATAATTCCAAATATGGTAAGTTATTTGAACTCAGTGTCTCTCTTGAAATGATAAACTGGTGAACTAAAGATCTGTGAGTAAAGGAAGCATTAGGTAGCCCAGGGCAGGTACTTTTATAAACACCTGTACCAGTCGTTCTCTAGAGACCTAGAGTTGAAAGCCGGGGGTGGGGGGTATTTTGAAAGGCACACTAATAACGAAAGAGCTAAAACCAAGTTGCTTAGACCTGTTGTACACAGGAGTCATACTTACATATACATATGTATGTGTACATGTAGTGAATCTAACCTTTATCTAGTGTCTATTGGTGGATTTTTTTCAGCCGTACATGTTCCACAATTTAATCAATGCAGCATCCCAAAAGGTGGTTGGGAGCACCCCCATTCAGCAAGAGAGGATGCTTAAAGTGGCCAAAGCGCTGACAGTGCCAGTGTCTGATGCTCTAGTGTATTGCTGTCATTGTCCTGGGAATCCCTAAATGGGAGCGCCACATCAGAGTAATGTCCAGGTGACAAAATTTAATATGCACATTAGGAAGATTCCTTGTTGTCTATATGATGAACCCTCAGCAATTAACAAACAAGTGGACAGTCAAAATTGCTTATCTTGACATCAAAAGAGCACCTAATTTTAAATCACATTGACCATTAACAGTCATTGATTAATTGCTCTGGGAACAATTTATAAATGAGGAGCTGCTGATTTAGCAGAGAATTAAATATTAACAGCACTTACTAGAGATGCTTACCGAAGAGTCTGATTTGGGGGGGATATAAGAATGTAATTTAAAAATTAAAATCTTTAGATAACCTCAAAATGTTTTATCTCTTGGTTTTAATTATCCCCTCATTCCCATTTACTTGAGTTGCTAGCCAATAACAACAAAAACAAAACACAACAAAAAAAAAACCTTCATTTAAATACTTTATTTTAGGGGCTAGGGATGTAGCACAGGGTTAAAGTGTTTACTTTCCAAATTATGGAGACCCTAGTCACCAGCATGGGGAGTTCACATAGGATATATTAATTTTAATTAATGAGTAATATGATCAAAAAGGGACTGGAAGAAGTCCATCTGTTGGTGTCTCATAGAGAGCTCAGCACCACAGAAGCCTCTGGGAGCTGTTGTCATAATCCAAACTGACATCCTTTAAGGAGGATGCATTCTTAAGATGGCAGGAGAAGGAAAAGAAGCCCCTGGTTGAGAGCACCATTTTTGAGAAATGGCTCATTAAGACTCACAGATTGGTTGTTGCTTGTAGGTGGAGAAGTATGGGAAAAGAGGCATTTATATCTCAGCCCTGGGTATGATTCCTATCATTACTGTCTGACTAGCAATGTGCACTTGAGAACATGATGGATCTTTTCTGTTCCCATCAGTAAAATGTGGATGATGCCAACCTCTTTATTACTGAGAAGAGTACATGAAATGGAACACGTAGAGCACGTTGCACGTAAAGTGATATTTTGACATCCTCATAATATTTTGATCAATAATAGGCCACATATATGATGGTCCCATAAAATTATCCTAGAGCTGAAAAATTCTCATCACCTAATGGCATCATTAGTCTTAATGTTGAAGCACAATATATTACATTTGTGGCAACACGGTATAAACAAACCCATTGTGCTGCAAGTCCTATAAAAGCAGAGCATATACAATTATGCACAGTACATAATATATGATAATAAGACTTCCTGGTATATGAAATTATTATACTTTTATCATTAGTGTGTATTCCTCCTTATGAAAGAATATTTAGGGTAAGGTAATATGTGAATTAATGTATATGCATCGGATCCCAAGTACTAACTTCAAAAAGTTACATGAAACTGGTCAAAACTTGATTAATACCTTTCTCTTCTCTTCCATGCAACATATAGACTTCTGAATGCTCTAATTTTAGTTACTTTCATCCAATTAGTATATCATATTTTCCAGTGCTTTGCTTCTATCCCTTTTTACCAAAAATTAGACATTTTTATCATGAGTGCTATTTTAGATTTACCATAAAGTTGTTAAAATCTTAGTTTATCATCCCATCTCACATCCCAATTCATATTAGATCTTATAAGTTCTGCCTATTGTATATACTTTAAAATTTCCTTTGGTGAAGTCTGCTAGAGGTAAACTCAGTTTGGGCAGTCAGAAAGTGTCTATAATTTGCTCTCATTTTTGAAGGTATTTTTGCTGACTGGACTTCTAGACTGACAGATAATTTCTCATGGCACATGGAAGATCCTGGTTTGGGGCATCTATTGTTGCTGTTGGGGTATAGGCCGTAGGCTTATTGACTGTTTCTTTGTGGGTAATCTTTTTCCTGAGGGTTCCCCCCAACCCTTTGATGTTATCTCCGTAAGTCCTTGAATTCGTTTTTTGTAATCCATCCTGCTTAGGAATCACTGCAATTTCTGGACTTGAGAATTAGTATCCTTCAATAATTCTGAGAAATGCCTAGGCAATAGCTCTTCAAGGCTTATCTCTTCCCCATTTTTTAATTTCTATCTAGAATTCTAATTATCTCCTCCATGGGTCTTCATTTTTCTTTTATATTTTCAATTCCTTTGTCTTTTTAGGTTGTATGTTTTATTTTCCAGACCTATTACCAGTGTCTCTCTTCTATAGTTTATCAACTGTAATATTCCTTTAAATTCCTCCATTTTAATTTCTAGAAGGTCTTTCATTTTTTTCAAATGTACATGATTATCCCTTATTCATATATTCAGTCATCTCATTTGCTTTTAGCATATTAAACATAGCTATTATGTATTCTAATCATTTCAATGTCTTTGAGAATGTTACTCTGCTGCCTGTTTCTCATTCATGCTGCTTTGTTTCCTTGTATAATTTTGATTAGATTTTACTATAGTGCTATGGAATGCTTACTTTGCCATGAGAATTATTTCCCACTTGGATTGATGACACTTCCTTCCACAAAGAAACTGCATTTGCTTTTGCCAGTTATCTGGAGCTTGAATTAGATAGATGGCTCAACCAGACCATTTGACCTTAAACTCTATGCTTGGTATGTCTCAAACCACACTAATAGCATCAATGTGGGCCAAAACCTGTGTGAAGCCCTGCTTATGTTTAAAAATAATCAGAGGAAGGTTTTTTGTTCCCTTGTACCCAGAGCCAAGGTTGAGGTAGGCAAGCTTCAAGCTTCTTTGCTGGCCTTTTCTGTACATGTGAGTTACTTATTTTTCCTTCCTGATGCTTCAGGGTGTAGTCCTTTGAAGTAGGCCAGCTTTATTCAGGCCTCCTATTAAACTCCCCCATACTGCATAAGACCATCAAATCAAATGTTCAGGGTGACAAGGATTTAGACCCTCAGGGTCAGCCCTGCCTTAACATTTTGCAACCTCCCCAGTTTACAGCTTCTACTTTAAGAGTTGAATTTCCCTTGTTTTTGGGCCAACTCAGTAATGTATTTCCAAAACTTTTCTCTATATACCTAGTATTTTAGTTGTTTCTAGCTAGAAACAAAAGTCTTTATATAATTAAATGAAGACCTAAATGAGTATCATGTATGTTTTTATTTTTGTTTTGTTTTATGTTCATCATGTGTATTTATAGCATTCTCTTTATACACCTCAATTTTATCTAGTAAAACCTTGATATCTGCTATTAACCTTAATTTTCAGTTATTCTATAGGAATAATTATTTCTCTTTAAAAAGAAAACATTTTCAGATGCAGTTATTATAAGGTAAAAGCAGATTATATTGAAGTCTATTTCAAGTTTTTCATTGAATTGTGTAGAATTGTAGAATCCTTCAAAACCTCTCAAAATACTAGGATCACAAAAACATATTGTCCTATCTGCATTCAGCTTATTTGAAGCTGTTATTCATTAAAAACATTAGAAATGTTTGGGCCATTGCACAAATATAAACATTGGTAAAATATGAGCATGCTTTATTTTGGATGAAACTCATTCCAGGAAAATTTGTGCTTAAATTATTTGATTTTCTAAAATATTGTTTGTTTGCAGTTATAGAATTTCACGTGAACCTTTAAACTACAAAGGTAGCTCTTTTGGTAAAGGAAATGATCATCCTTTTTAATAAAAATCTGATTTCACATGAAACATTTTCTTCAAGTAGCAACCACATAATCGTAGCAAGACAAGTTGCCACCTGGTGCAGTGCAGCACACCTGTAATCCTAGCTACTCAGGAAGTTGCGGCAGGAAGATCACAAGCTCAAGACTAGCTTTAAGCTGGGCGCTAGAAAGCCATTTCTATCAGTCCTGAGTTGTGTGTTACCATCACTGATGTCATGATTTTAAATACTGCATGTGTGCGCATGTGTTTGTGGTTAAAAAATTTTTTTTAAAATGTAAAATGCACAATAGGGTTTTTCCCCCTCCTGGCAAAACAGACTTTAGAATTACTCAGTTTTCTTCTCATTATGTTCCAGATGAGCTTTAAAATCAAAACAAGCCACTGGGTGTGGTGGCACACACCTGTAATCCCAGCACTTTGGGAGGCTGAGACAGGAGAATAGTGAGTTCAAGGCCAGCCTCAGCAATGGCAAGGCGCTAAGCAACTCAGTGAGACCCTGTTTCTACATTAAAAAAAAGCACAAAATGGGGCTGGGGATGTGGCTCAGTGGTTGAGTACCCCTGAGTTCAATCCCTGGTACCAAAAAAAAAACAAAAACAAAAAACAAGACTAACTTGAGTAATGTAGGAAGAACTGTCTCAAAATAAAAAGGAGCTGGAGATGTCATTCTGTAATACAGCATGTACGAGACCCTCAGTTCTATCCATAGTAAGAAATATAAAAAAACCTAGCCCATTTCCCTAATCAATTAAAATATTTAATTTTTTAAAAATACTTAATCAAATAGCCTTTCTTTTCCTAGTACGTTCGAGTTTCCTTTGATACGAAACCTGATCTCCTCCTACACCTGATGACCAAGGAATGGCAACTGGAACTTCCCAAGCTTCTCATCTCTGTCCATGGGGGCCTGCAGAACTTTGAACTCCAGCCCAAACTCAAGCAAGTCTTTGGGAAAGGTCTCATCAAAGCAGCCATGACAACTGGAGCGTGGATCTTCACTGGAGGGGTTAACACAGGTAACTGGAGTGTGACGGAGAAAGGCAACATGAGAATGTTGTGCCTAAGATCATCTTCTGAGAATGTATTTACCCATCTCTCCCCTGCCCACTTGTGCCCACTCTGCCTGATTCTCTTTCAGTCTCCTTTACCAAAATGATCAGCATATTATAATTATTTCTAAGAATTACTTACACGTAAGTAACAGGTTGAAATAGTTAATGGTTAACTCTGAAGAATTTGTAAACACAACTAATGGGATTTTGTAGGATGTTTTCAGTAGCTCAAGTTGTCATGTAAATATCTAATAACTTTTTTTGGTTAAGGTGCTGGAGATGGAGCCTAGGGTATGGTGTGTTTATTATTTAAAATATTTCATTAAATCATCTCTGCACCAATAGAAGACATACCTCATTTCAAATTCTAGTTTTTCCTACTACCTAAGGAGTTTCTATATTGTGATATAGGCATGCTCTCAAATAAATTCTTACGTACACATTTATAGTTAAGTGATTATCTTCAGAACCTTATCAATGTACAACAGAGAATAGATTGGATGCTTATAAACTTTGTTGCCCTATTTCCCCAGCCTGAGCCAGAAGTGCCAGTTAGCAGTTTACACGGAAGTTGTAGTAAGTTCATACAAACTCATTACAAGGCTCAAAATCTGCACACAGACACATTTGTTGTAAGTGGGACATTATGAACATAACTTTGGGCCAACTACTACTACTACTTTTAAATACCATGTTTTCTCAATTTTTTTGTTTGTAGTTTGGACAATGTTTGAGATCTGCACTGCAAATCCTAAATACCTAGAATTTGGGAATCAGTCACAGCTGCACAATGAACTGCATGCTGGCTATGCTTCATATTGTTATGTGAAATCCTGACGCAGTCCAGAAGCTGACAGGATCTTAGATGGACCTGCTCAGTTAGCTCTTTACTGTTTATACTCTAGCACTCAAATATCCAAAGAGCAAAATTCTTTCAGTGACTGTTCAGGTTTTAGGCCCCACATTTTGCTCCCTACTAAGTGGCCATCACCCCATCTGTGATTCTCTAGTAGTTGGCATGCAGTGACCAACCAAAAAGTTTCTAAAATTTTGAAAGAAACGCCTGCTAATCTATTTCTAAGAAGTTGGAACATTATTTTTTTCTTTTCTTCAATGCATTCAATATCAAAAGAATGTGCAGCCTAAATACTACGAACTGATACATACCTGTAATCCCAGCAACTTGGGAGATGTTTGAGACCAGACTTGGCAACTTGGAAAGATCTTATCCCAAAAAAGGACTGTAGCTGTAGCTTAGTGGTAGAGCACCCCTGGGTTCGATCTCCAGTACCAAAAGGTTAAAAAAAAAAATAGAATATTACAAACAAAGAGTTCATCTCTACTTCCCTCTGGACTTAGCATTCAGTTCAATACAAGAAGTGACAGTGTAATGTCAAGTGCTGAAGTTAGGTAAGAGGTAATGAGAAAATTGTGGCAGACAATGGGGCATACCATGAAGCTAAACTTCTTGCTCAGAGCTGGCCCTGAGTGTTGCATATTACCATTAATACATAGATTTTAATTTTTTAGTGTTTGTCTTAGCAGCTGTCTCAGAAAATTCTTTTTGCGGGGGCAGTACCAGAGATTTAACTCAGGGGTACTCGACCACTGAGCCACTTCCCCAGCTCTATTTTGTATTTTATTTAGAGACAGGGTCTCACTGAGTTGCTTAGTGCCTCACTTTTGCTGAGGCTGGCTTAGAACTCAGAATCCTCCTGGCCCAGCCTCCTGAGCCGCTAGGACTACAAGCATGCACCACCGCACCTGGCACTTAGAAATTTCTTAGACAAACTATGAAGTGTGAATATGCTCCTCCATACTCCCAGCATAGCATAACAGGGATTGGTGGTCATTTACACTACATTGGCACTTGATTTTTAAAAGAAAATTCTTTAATTATGGGAGAGAATGTACATGTTTAAATTGCCTTGTCTATTCTGTGTGTTTGATACACAATTTGAGCCCTAGCCCTCAAAGAGTTTTACTATCTCTTTATCTAATTATATGTAAGAATGACTCCATTCATTCTTACATATGGAGTCATTCTTACATATAATTATGAATTATTGCAGAACAGATCGGGTGACACATTGAGCTGCTCAAGCTGTGCAAACTACATTATGTATAAATGGAATCCAACTTGAGAAATCAAATCCAACTCAACATTTATATAGGAGATGGCAATAGGTATGATGTTTTTCTTGAGGAATAGGTAGAATTTTGATAAGTGGAAACTGAAAATATATCATTAAAAAATGATTGTTCAAGAGGGAAGTTAAAAAGATTAGAAATTATGAGAGGTTCTCTACTATTTTAAACTGAATTTCCTTTAACATGTTGGGGACAGAAAAAGAAAACAATTAGAATGATGAAGATTAAAGATGTATTTATTTTTAATAAATTTTCTACAGAGTAAGCCAACATCAAGTAGGCTCACCACGTATGTTTTGTAAATAGGAAAATGAAATTAGGACTAATAAAATGTGAGCTAAATAATTATTCAAATGATCCTGACTCAAACATGACCTGGAATGTACATTTAATATCACATTATATATGGCACTTTTTTCCAGGACACACTTAAGGCATTGATTCTGGACATATGAACAAATCATTAGGCTTACAAGAAAAAAACAAAAAATTGTATTTATTCTTCTTATAGAGATGTTTTCATATAAATGCAAATAAAAGCATTACTAGAATTTGTATCAAGTCTAGCAATTATATCTGGCATAATCACAATTTTATGTTCTTGCCTAAATATGTGGTTTATACAGAAATGTGTCAAAATTGTACTTTTGATGCATTTCACCTGTAGAGAAATTTATCACAATTTCCTTCACAATGATATAAAGGTCTTTGCTTTAAAAAGAAAAATACCACTCTCTCTGCCCCCAGGTGTCATTCGGCATGTTGGAGATGCCTTAAAGGACCATGCATCTAAATCGCGTGGGAAGATATGTACCATAGGTATCGCCCCATGGGGAATTGTGGAAAACCAAGAGGACCTGATTGGAAGAGATGTGAGTACTGGGGGCTGCCCCTTCGTATGACTTCTAAAGGGGCTAGCACAAGAGTAAAGTTAGTATTCATAATGTGTATAATATAGTACTCTTTGAAATAGTTTATTGGGTGACTAGTTGTTTTCCAAAAATCTGTGTAAACTCCATGTCATTTATTCTACTCAAGAAAAGTAAGACTTACCAATCACCCCCTCTGCTTCAGTGAAGCAGTGGTCTGTCTTTTCCATCAAACTCTGCAAGTGATCTTGGTATGGTTATATTAAAAATACCTTATACCATGTTTAACACTTTGCAACATGAGTTCACTGACACATGGAATGGGCCTCTTCTAATCCCAGGGTTCCAACATTTATTATTTGAGTCCTTCTTGCCCAGCTCAAGATGGCTGTAGAGAGAATCTTTCCATTGGAGCCTGTCTTCCTTGGTCCAGCCTTTTTTTTTTCCCACTAAATGCTTGGTTAATGTGCGGGCACCATTGGAATCTTTATTTTGCATGAAAACCCCTTGGCCAAGCTCGCCTTCCTAGCCAATATTCCCTATTTTGACATCCAGGGCCACATACTGACCAATTGGTCAATAATTTTTCCCAGAAACCCAGAGCATTTAGTCTTTTTTTTTAATGAGTCATCATCTTATTTCTGATCCTTCTAGGGATCTCATTGTAAGGGAGATTGGTAATGCCTTTTTTTAATTTTTTTTAGTCATTGATGGATCTTTATTTTATTCATTTAGTATTTATATGTGGTGAGCTACAGCTCCTGGTAATGACTTTTTTTTTAAAATATTTTTCTCTCCCAACAACCACGAGGATTTTTCCCTTTATATAACACTTATCAAAATTCTATTTTAAAAGAATTGTATTTATATTACATAAACAGATTACCATATTTTATTTGCTTATTTTTCATTACTTTCTATATATGAATACAATCATTCCTCTCCAATCAAGACCTGTCAAAGAGTATTGAAAATATGCTAAGTAGTTTTATCCACATATCTTGAGGTCTGTGCCCCCAAAGAAAAAACCAGAGACAAAGAACCAACTGGTCTTAGACTGTTTCTTTTAATGATGTTTCAGTATAATTCAATCCAACACAATGCATAGAATTCTTAAAAATCAAATGTCAAAAGACAAGGAGTAAACAAATTGTTTAACTCCTTCAAAACCTTTAGAGTAGAAGTACTAATTTATCCAGAAGTCAGAGTACTGTTTTATATTATACATACTTTATTCCCTAAGTGCTATGTACACAAAACTGACTAGTCCCAGATACTCTGAAAAAATTAGTAACACTTTTTCTAGTCATTCACGGAATATAGTTGGGCTAATACTTACCTTAGATTTAAATTGGCTTTTAAGTGAATGTCAGTCAATTTATGAAGCAGAATAAACATATTTCCTAAAAAATTAAAACATGCTAAGATGACCTCAACACATTTAACAGTGCATGTAAATTATTTAAAAATATTATGACTCAGAAGTCATTATGAAATGTTCATCGTTTCAGGGCCTCTATTGTAAACTTGAATAATTATTCAGTGAGTAGGGGCTAATTTAGAACTCTTATTTCTATACTCGAGACAGAATAACAAAATAACTTTAGTTGCCTGAGCATTTTGTTTGTTCATCTTATAAATCTCAAAAGAGTAGGGTAAGCTAGTACTCCTATTACATGTACTTGCCTTGCACGTTGAATCATTGGTACTTTTTCTCCCCATTACTACTTCTTCATTGAATGACATCAGAAACATACATGCCAATGGGGTTAGAGATGTTTAAGTGTTCCAATGAAAAATGGTCTTGAGCCTAGCACAGAGGGCAAAAACTGGTACACAATAAAATGTATACATTCATCATCCCTGCTCCCAGGGAGCTACTAAAAGCAAACCACTGCCCATAAAGAATCAGGTGAGCTGGCAGAGAGAATAAAGTGAAAAGGAAACGAGAGGGCTGAGAACAAAAGGCACGAGTATATAGCTGCATTGTGAGGTGAATTACATGGAGAACTCTGAAAATTAGAGACTGGAACCTTGTGAGATTCAGAAACCTGAAACAGCAGTATAATGAGAGAAAATGTCCTCCTATCTGTGACCTCAGCTCCATAGCCAAGCAAGGGGCAATCTCCACTTTGCAGAGATAAGGGCAAGAGACTCAGAAAACTATCAGTGAAGATATTGGCAATCTTCACAGGCTTGCAGCCCACTTAGAGAAGCGACCTGAAATCTGATCAATAGCATTGCTTTGGATAAGTAAGAATTTGAAAGAATGATCATTTTAAATGCTCAGATCTAAAAGACTATACGTAAACAGTTCAATGAAATTAGGAATAAGATGCAGGATATGAATGAGAAATTAAGCAGAGATTAGGAAGAATCAAACAAATCTTGAAAATGAAGAACCCAATAAGTATATATGTGTGTATACACACAGCTGAAAGCCTGAACAACAGACTAGATGAAGCTCTGAACTTGAAGATGGGCCTTTTTTACTTTTGAACATCAACAGGTCACTATAGAAAAAGGGAAATTTAAAAATTTATTGAAGCAATTGAGAATGGAAGCACAGAATACCAAAAATTATGCCATGCAGCAAATACAGTACCAAGAAGGAAGTTTATAGCAATAAGTACCATTTCATAAAAACAAAGATTTCGAATAACCTAACAGTGCATCTCAAAGACTTAAAAAAGCAAAAACACGCCAAACTCAAAAATAGAAGGGAAAAAATGACAAATCAGAGCAGGGATAAGTAAAATTAAAAAAAAAATTCAAAAACCATAAAATATCAATGAAGCAGTTGGCTTTTTGAAATGAAAGTTTATAAACCTTTAGCTAGACTCCTCAAGAAAAAGAGAGAAGACCCAAATAAAACTACAGTTGAAAGTAGAGTGAGACATTATAACTGATACCACAGAAATACAAAGGATCATTAGAGATTATTATAAAAAACTGTATTCTAACAAGCCTACAAGAAATGGACAAATTTCTGGACACATGCAACTTGCCAAAATTGAACCATGAAGACAAAAAACTGGAATAAACTAGTAACAAGCAATGAGATTCAAGCAGAAATATAAAATCTCCCAAAGTAAAGTCCAGACCAGATAGCTTCACTGTTGGATTTTGAAAAAAAAAAATTTTTTAATAAGAAAAAAGTAAAATGGGGTTCATTGCTTTGCTAGCAAAGGAGAAGCACAGAGGCTATGGTTCTGCCCATCATCAGGAACAGGGGACTTTGAAAAAGGTGACTCAAAGGCTACATTTCATGTGTTCTCTGTTGTAGTTGTAATTCACTTGTTAATTTGGGAGATAGTTATTTCTGAGATCTTCTGGTGCCATGCCCGAAGTCTGGAGGACTTCATTTGTGTGGTGGGTGTGTACTCGAAAGGTAATCCTGTTTCCTCTAAGATTAGGGAGGGAGAGAGGAAGAGAAAGAAACATGTCCATTTTAAAAATAAGTTGGAGTGGCAGCAAGGGCTACATTCAAAGCATAAAGTGGACCACTGTTACATTTCCCCACTGTCAATTTCTACACTCTTTCTATAGAAAAATGAGCAACACCTCCCTGCTAAACAAGGGCAAAGTTGGGGGATGTAACTCAAAGTCCTTGTTCTCTATCAGGTGGGGCACAGACAGTTAAGGGTATTCTGCATCGGGGCAGGGGTCACGCAGATGGGCAAGGGTATTGCAACTTTACTGTTTTCCTTGAAGTGGACCATGACAGAGCAACCTGTACCATTCAGGGAGTTCTGGATTTTACCAAACTTTTAAAGACTTTTTAATGCCAGTTCTTCTTAATTAAGTTTGAAAGGGTTCCATCCTTTTTAATCTATGAGGCCAGCATTAACCTGTAACTAAAACCAGACAGGGACAAAAGAAAACTATAGACCAATATCCTTGATGAACACAGATGTAAAAATTCTCAACAACAAATGAGCAAATCTATTCAACAGCTCATCAAAATGAAGTTGGTTTCATTCTGGGGATGTGAGGATAGTTTGACTTATACAAATCAATAAATATATCACAGCAACTGAATAAAGGATAAAATTCATCTGATCACAATAACATGCAGAAAAAGCATTTGATAAAATGCTTTTTGAATTTCTGATAAAATATAAAATCCATCATGATAAAATCCTTGAACAAACTAGGAACAGAAAGATAGTTCCTCAACAAAGGCTACATATGATAAACCCAAAGCCAACATCATACTGAATGGTAAAAACTAAGTATTTTCTCTAAGATTCAGAAAAAAGCAAAGGTGTCCATTCTTCAATATAGTGCTAGAAGCTTTAGCCAGAACAATAATGCAAGATAAAGGAGAAAAAAGGCATAAAAAGAGAAGTCAAACTACCCCTGTTTGTAGATGATACGATTCTGTCTAGAAAAATCAGTAGCTTTTCTATAAACTAATAATTAATTTACCAAGAAAGAAATCCCACTCACAATATCTCTGTGAATAATCTTAACTAAGGAAGTGAAAGACTCAACAATGAAAATTACAAAACTGTGATGAAATAAATTGAAGACACACACAATATTGAAAGACTGCTCATATTCAAGACTGGAAGAGTTAATGTTGTAATAATGTCCAGACTGCCCAAAGCAATCTACATTCAATGCAATCCCCATAAAAACACAAATGGCATTCTTCACAGAACTAGAAAAAATACCCCTCAAAAGATCCCTACTAACCAAAGCAATCTTGAGCAAAAAGAGCATAACTAGAGCCATTACAATACCTGATTTCCAAACATACTACACAGTACCATAGTAGCAACAGCAGCATGGTATTTGGCATAATAACAGACATATAAGCCAATGGAAAAGAAAAGAGATCTCAGGAATAAACTCATACATCTATAGTCAACTGATTGACACAGTTGCCAAAAACATACATTGGAGGAAGGACAGCTTCTTCAATAGTGCTGGGGAAAATGGATATCCAAAGCAGAAGGCTAAAGCTGGACTCCTATATCTCACCCTTAAAAATAAATCAACTCAAGATAGATGAAAGCTAAGACTAAAGCTAAGACTGGAACTCAAACTACTAGAAGAAAACAAACACTTCAAAACATTGGTGCAGTGGTATAGGCAATGATTTTCTATATAGAAAACAAAAGCAAAAATTGACAAATCCGATTATATCAAACTAAAAATCTTCTATGCAACAAAGGAAACAACAGAATGAAGAAGTAACCTACAAAATGTGAGAAAATTCTTTCAAACTACTATCTGACAGAGGGTTAATATCCAGAATGTATAAGAAACTCAAAAAACCTTACAAATGGCCAAAATATATGAGAAATGCTAAGTATTATTAGCCGTCTGGGAAACTCAAACTACAATGAGATACCATCTTACCTTAGCTGGAACGACTATTCTTTTAAAAAAAAAGAAAATGACAGCAAGAATGCAGAAGAAAATGAACTCTTATACACTGTTGATGAAAATGTAAATTAGCCCAGCAATGATGCAGAACAGTATGGCAGCTCCTCCCCACACTAAAAGTAGATCTAGCTATCCACTTTTGGGTACATGTTCAAAGGAAATGAAGTCAGCATCCCAAAGAAATACCTATATTCCTATGTTTATGATAGCACTATTCACAATACCTAAGAAATGGAATTAGCCTACATGTCCATCAACAGATGACTAATGAAAATGTGGTATATGTATACACTAGAAACCATAAAGAATGAAATTCTGTCATTTGCAGCAAAATCATTCAACTGGAGGATATTATGTTAAATGAAAACTACCACATCTTCTGTCATGTGAAAGCAAAACACAGTAGAACAGCAATTACTATAGATTGGGAAGGAGTGGGTGGCAAAAGAGGTTGGATTTGATCAGTGCATGGTATACACATATAGAACTATCATGACTGAATGCCATTACATGCACAATTAATAGCTGCCAAATCAATGAATATTTTTTAAGATTTTATATATATTATATATATATTTTATATATATTTATATACACACTATCAAAAGGAATTAAAACAGCAGGTTATAGACTGACAGAAAAAAGTTGTATTCTAGTTTTTCAGTAAATCTATGACTAAACTTTCTTAAAATTTGAGCTCTATAGTTCTTTCTTCCCCCAAAATTGGTAAACTGGAATATGCATAGGATTTCTTAGGCTCTGATGTGACGAGTTTTTTTTTAAGTTCCAAATTATTTAAAGTACTGTTCTTGGTGCGTTCTTATAACTTTATCATAAATTTTTGTATGTGTTCACTATTCTAAGGTGATCATTAAAAGTAATGCAGTTCAAGATTACCAGAACAAGAGATATTTGGAGAAAATGTAGGTGGTCACTGTTGAAAACCCCCTAGAAATCATCAAATTAGGTAGGTTGTCTGGTAAACTTCTTGAGTAATTATAATATTTTCACAGCTAGTTAAATCTAGTACCTTCTAGCCTTTTTCTTCCATTTTATGTAATCAAACGCACACGTAATAAACACCAGAAAATAAGCTTTTCAGTATCATAAACCAAGTAGCAGTGAAAACAAGTGTGTTGTTAAAACTTTACCACTTCAGAATTCTATCAAAATGTAATAATTTGAGAAAATAATTGCATTGTGGACAAGTGTATATATTCTGAATAATGTTAGAATATTACAAAATAAATGTTAAGGAAATATAGAGAACTTGGAATTTTAAAAATTCCTTCAGAATGGTACTATTAAGACACTTCATATTTTAAAGAAGAAAAATTAACTCAACTTTGGGACTTCTAGATATACTTTCCTTTGAGTCTCATCTCCTAGCTAGACTTTAAGTTACATTCTCAGAACCCAACATAGAACCTCAAACTTACTAGCTGCTCAATAAATACTAGTGAAGATAGGTTGGGCATGATGAAATTTGGGCTTCAGACAAAACAAATGAATAGAAAAACACAATATCATCTCTAATCATGTTCAAGCTAAATCATTCTATAGTGGGGACATTTTTTTTAAATATTTATTTTTAGTTATAGGTGGACAGAATATCTTTATTTTTATGTGGTGCTGAGGATCGAACCCAGTGCCTCCCACGTGCTAGGCGAGCACGCTACCACTGTGCCATAACCCCAGCCCCTAGTGGGGACATTTTTAATCCAAGCATCTGAATGTGAAACTATTTTCTTATGTAACAATTCAAAGTAGGAGGCAGATGGCAAGGGCTCAGTTTTGGGGCACTATAGAGTAGGAATATACCTTTCTGTAAACCTCTTAAAATATGCATGATTTACCAACTGAGCCTTGCTATTTTCATCAGAAATATCTTCCATTCTGTTTAACCAAATTTTTTTTTTCCTCAATATATCAGAACAACTGACTTCGGTGAGGAATAATGCTATAAATAATGATTTAGTTTGAATGTGTGCCCCCAAGTTCATGTGTTGCAAACTTAATCCCTACTGCAACAGCACTGTGGGTGGACCAGGAAGAGGCGATTAGCTTCCAAGGGTGCTGCCCTTATCAGTGGACTAACATCTCAAGAGTGGGAGCATTGAAAAGGATAAGTCTGGTTCATGCTCTCTGTCACCCTGTCCTTGTTCTTCTGCCATGGGATGATGCAGGAAGCAGGCCCTCAGTGTATATGCTTCCTGGATCTGACCTGCCTCCAGAACTGTGAGCCCAATAGATTTCTATTCATCATAAATCACCCAGTCTATGCCATTCTGTTGTAGCTGCACAAAAGGGACTAAACCAGATCCTGAGACGATAATAATTGTTGTTCTGTCACTTACATAGGAGAATATACACTGTTTAAGTTATTAAGGTCAACTTCCCTTCTGTGATTTCTCCATATGATCACTACTGTGACTGTCCCTTTCCTATATTGCAACCCATTATCCTATGATTCCACCAAAATTAGCTCAATGCTAGCTGCTCCCAAGACTTCTTCCCTAACTTCACTCCTAATGTCATATCCCTGGTTCTAACTGTCCCACAACTGTCTTCTTCCCAAGCTTCCTTAGCCTGCTTAGGCAGGTATACAAAATATTATGGACTAGGTGCCTTAATAAAAATAGAAATTGATTTCTCACAGTTCTGGAGCCTGTATGATGAAGTCTGTGTCCTCACATGGTGGAAGTCTCAGGATTTCTTAAGTTCCTTTTATAAGGACACAATCCCATATTTGAGGGGTGCACCCTCCTGATCTTCAGAATGGTACTATCAAGACACTTCATATTTTAAAGAAGAAAATTAACTTGACCTTGGGACTTCTAGATATAGCTTCCTTTGAGTCTCGTCTCCTAGCTAGACTTCAAGTTAGATTCCCAGAGGCTACACCTCCTAACACCATCACTTTGGGGGTTGAGATTTCAACATATAAATTTGGGAGACAAACATTTAGTCATTTGCACCAATGTAATTTAAAATATCCCCCAAATTTTTGTTTCTTACCAAACCCTAATCTAATACTTTGCATGTACATAGCCATATCACTTACACACTATAAGATTTCATTTCTAAGTGAACTATAAAAACATTTGCTATGTTGTCACATGGCTTCTATAATTGTAATGATAGTAATTATAATTTGCTGATCTCCTAATTGAACATGCATTATAATGGCATGTACTAGTCAGTATAAGATATTATACCTTTTTATGATTGAGTAATCTAAACATGGATTGGAATCAAAATCCAACTCTCCAAAGACCATTCTTGTAGCATAGTATGTTAAGTGATATTTTGAATTCAATATTATATTCTTATTGTTACTTGAGACACTGGAAAACATGCTTATAAATAGATCTCAACAAACTCTGAATGACCAGAGACATTTTCTTTGTCCCTAGAGAATTTTGCCTAGATGATTATGAAAGTATCACCAGTGTAAAGTCAAAGACCTTCCAACAAATTATAATTTTAATGTGACACATTTAGATTCCTTACTTTACAAAGCTATTTGACTAGAATTGTGTCAAGTGACTGAACAGTTCCTGAAGTCATTATTATTTGTATTTTCCCAAAACCAGATTAACCAAACACATGCCAAATTAGAAATCCAAATATAATCACAAAACAAAGTACTTTACATTTGAACTTGAGAACAGATATTTGGCTAAATTTTCCAACACATAATCATGTGGTTATCGTCTTTCCTTTCATTGCTCTTCTTTTCCTATAGAATTGTTTCTCTAAGTTTTATAACCATTCACAGTTCTTTGTCTAATTAAAAAGGTTTGTGGTGATGCCATCTTTGTGTTTCAAGCCAAGAAACATCAAGGCCAATAACACAATTGATAGCCAATTTGGATATAGTTATCAACTTAGTACATTTGTCAGTTATTTGAAGCAAGCCAAATAGGACTTCACACAGCAATCTCAAAAACACTTCACAACATGAGGTTTATTGGACTTTCATGACTAGGTTAGATAAGATGTAGCCAGAGGATGAGAGGAAAAGGTCAGAGCTAAGTAAACACACCCAAATCTGTTAGTTATGCAGGACAGAGCCAGCACTTACTGAGCCTGGACCACACTCAGGTCTGGGCTCACTGCCAAGGTAGCAGTTATATTCACTTCCATGGGCAACACTGTTGTGGTGAAGACAGTGACATGAGTTCAGATTTGGGCATGTCGATTTTGAAGCTCCTTTGAGATCTGTTCATGAAAATGTCTGGCAGGCTAGTGGATATGAGAGGCAGAAGTTTAGGAGCAAGATATGGCTACACACTTAGAGCTGGAGGCCATTGCATACAGATGGCAATTAAAACCATCTCAGTGGATAAGTTCACCACAGAAGAGTGAAAAAAGAGCCTATGCCTGGATCCTGATGATCTCCAAAATTCAGTAGCTGAGCATAGGAAATACAGCCTGCATAGAAATACAGCCAGAAGAAAATGTCAGACACAGAACCAGAACAGGCGAGAGTTATCGAAGCTGAGGGGAGCATGGGCTTCAGAAAGATGGTGTGAAGGGCAACGCCAAGTACCACTGAGAGGCTGAGGAGGGGAAGGACTTCAAAGTGTCCACCCACCTTGACGCCGACATTTGAATTACTGATCAAAATTGTTTCAGAGCAGGGATGAAGGGACAAAATTTCAGTAGGTTGAAGAGGGAGAAAAAACAAAGCAGCACAGACAGCAGAGCTGTTTTAGAGGTTTGGCTGTTATCAGAAGAGAAGGGGTAGCCAAAGGGTCAATTTGAGGGATATTTTCTTCAAAACGAGATGGACTGGAGTTTGTGTGCTGGTAGTAGAAAGGGACATAGGGACAGGGAGTAAGTAATTGAGAAAAATAAGTCTTAAAGGCTCAGTGAAATAATGGAGTCCTGAGCAAGGAGGAGAGAAAAACAACCTCTATGTACCATTGTAACCTAAGAGACAAGACTACACACTCAGAGGGCTGGCGTTAGGATGTTCAAGTGTTAGCCTAGAGATTTATCATTTATCACAGAAATAACAAAAACGTACTAAGTATAGCACCTTTCTAGATGAATTCATTTAATTCTCACTATGGCACTCTGAAGTTAGTTTTTGTATCATCGTCATCCTTCTCATTGTACTGATTATAAAACTAAACACCAAGAGATTAACTTGCCCAATGGTCCGTGACCAGGAAAGGATAGCCATGGAATTTAAAACTAGGCCACCAAGATGATACTCTTACCTGTGACACAGTCCCCCTCTCTGTCATGACAGGTATTGTTGATTTGAGTTTATATGTGCATTGTTCTTTGAGTTTCATATCTCAGTTAATCCTTAAAATAAAGATGCTCCTTGACTTATGATGGAATAATATCCAATAGACTGATTATAAGTCAAAAATATCCTAAAAGTGCTTTTAAATATACCTAACCTATATAACACCATAGTGTAGGCCAGCCTGACTTAAATGTGCTCAAAACACTTACTCTAGTGTACAATTGAGCAAAATAATTTAACAGAGCCTTGATTGTAGTAACGTTTTGAATAGCTCATGTAGTTTATTGAATACAGCACATTGTAGCATATAGTATCTGTTGTTTACCTTGGCTTCATCCAGAGTAAGTGATCTGACAGAGGGCTAAGAGCAAACCTTGGATGGCCTAGTTTGGAAGTCACACAACACCACTGTTTTATTTTATCCCTTAGAGGTGAATCACTGAATCCCACCTAGACTAAGGAAGGGTTTCAAAGAATTTCTGAACATAGTTTAAAAATTACCCCCACTGGATACTTGGAGATTGGCATAGAAAGCCTTTCAAAATTCAAGAGCCTCTTCCCGCTGCCAATAGCTAAGTGGCACATGGCTCCCCGCAGGATGGGCCAAAGGGAGGTGAGCCTATTCAAGTGGAAAGGATAAAATGAGGGCTGTAAAACTCTCTGCAAGACACACATTGAAGGGCACACTTTCCAAGTGTTACTGAAAGATGCAATTGATGTTCCTGTGGATTTTAGTGGGTGTCACATAGCTAAAGTATCTGGGCGCTCTTAGGAAGTGGGTCCCTTGGTTTGCTGGTTCCTTGTGTGGACTGCTGAGCTGAGAGACAGATTCTCAGTTTTAGTATGACCTGCGTTATGCCTAAACTTACAGTTCCTCTGCCTGAATAGGAAATAAACATCCATGTCCCACTGGCTTAGGCTTCTGTGGTAATGCGGACATACAAAGCCTTTCTCTTTTCATTTCATTCTCTCAGTTCCCACGTTTCTTTATCTCTAACACAGAGGTTGCCTCTCACTTCTCAGTAGGGTCCCCTCTTCCCTAGCAGAAATGGATGTCTAATGCTAAGAGAATCTCGAAACTTCTATTTCTCTCTTACCAAAGCGCAACCCCATCTTGCTGCCTGCTGGTGCCTTTTGTGACCTACAGACAGTTCTAGATGACTCAACTGGAAATAATCTGATCAGCTGTCAGAAGGATTGCATGGCCCAACTAAACCACTAACAAAAAATGTCCAACAGCAAAACCAACCATAATATCCTCTATAAATTTAAAATCAGACAGGGTTCTCTATCTTCCCCTTTAATGCATTCTTGCTTATGAAGGAACTTAGGATCTACATGGGGTTAATGAGGCAAATTTGGCCAAGATACCTCACATCTGAGTCCCCAGTTGCATCTACAAAATAAACACAAAATAGATTGTTCCACAATGCCTACTATGCAAAAAATGGTCAATCATTGTTCATTTTCTTCTGATTTAAATGAAAACCATGGTGCTATTAGGAGGGAAAAGATGACTCCTTAAGCTATACATTCCCTATCCTGCCATGTGGCCTGTGTGGCATGTTAATACACAACTCACCAGGTAATGGGTAAAGGATTGTAGAAACCTGTGATTGACGGCACAAAAACCTAATTAAGCCCAATTCAATTGTCTTTGGGAAAAGTAATCTCAGGTGACCAAACTGCCATTGCATCAAGGAAAGCACCTCAAAATGGAAGAGACCTCAGGACATGAGAGAATGACTTTGCTTTTGTAGCCAACACACATTGTTTTGCACAATTGGTTTGTAACTGGAAAAGAAAGTACACTTTTTAAACATAGGCTGTTCAGATTCAATTGCAGAGGTACAAAGCCATCAGAAATTATCAATTCTCCTGCTTCACAGATGGAAAAAAAATGCCCCTAGAGTTTCTTTTAAAAATATATTTTGAACACTTATTGGAAGATATTACTTAGACACATGATTATGTATCTCAGGAAATCATAAAGGGTAAATGAATGAATTCAGAGACCTGCCCAAGGTCACAAGTTAGTACCCAGAGGAACAAGAACTAGAGCCCTCATATTCTAAATTCCTGATAAATACTCCTGGGTAAAACCAAAACATTCATGAAAACAGGTAGGAAAACTCTAGCAAGTACATTGGATAGGCTTCTGAATGACTGATTTACATCCATCCAGGAAACACAAATGCAGTACTCTGGTGCCAGCATATAAAGGATGTTTAGTTTTTCTACACATCTAAATCATTTTCTTCCTAGCATGATGATGTACCTACCAATGTCTTATATGAAAGGGTTTTTACCTCCATTTAATGCTTTACACAGCCCCCACTTCAAAAGTCCTCTTTGTTTCAAAGGCAAGATAAATACAGAGGCCTTGGAGCTAGAACTGTTTTATTTAGCTTGTACCATACTGAATGGTATACAAGGCATTAGTGAGTGAACAATTTTTTTGGTTACTCTTGAGGGACAAGAAAGAATTAAAAGATGCCATTACTTACAGGTATTCTAGCTCATGATGCTCAGAGACTATTAAGGGTCTAAAATCCATTTCTATATAGATTTCTAAGTACAGACACTTTTATGTTTCTATATATAACTAGTACTATATTCATCATTCATGCCACTCACCTGGTTGGAGGGCCTTTCAGATACCATTTGACCTTGCCCAGCTCAGGTTCCTTATCTGAACTATGAAATCCAGAAAATTATTTGAATGGCTATCATCTCAATTCTTCCAAGGATGGAATATAAGCTGGACCATCCTATATTCTTAGGAAAAACAATGATTGGTTACTGGCCTTAGATGTTATAGAGCATTAGGACTTAATTTTCTCACCAAGTCCTGGCTGAGAAATATGCTACAGTAATCCAGTATTCCTACAAGTTATGAACACATCACAATGGTTCTCAACACGTATTTCCAAAAACCTCTTCTGTTTATGAGCTTTTAACAATGAAGGTGGTTGCATGACCTCCAATATTTTGTCAGAGGGAAAAGTTCATTTGTATTCATGTTATTAAAAAGGCATTATTTTTTCTATTTGGAAAACACAACAGCAAGATCAGCAAATCTTTTGTATGTATGCAAATCCCAACTCAAACAAAAATAGACTATTGGCATATTTGTAACAAAGAATAGTAAGTGGATTTTGCAGGCAAGTTAGACCAAAATGCATTTCTCTAAAGTACTTGAGAAGTTATTTCAAACTTTCAGTTAGTCAACAAATAGAGAATATGACAAAGAAAAAATACTGCATATTTTGCCAACAGATGGTTAGGGGTTTTTTTCTTTACTTACATTAAGTTAAATGTCTTGGGTAAAACAAAAGTCAGGGATTTGTCTCATATTTCATTTTGATCACTGGTTTACAGTTGGAAACTCAGCTTGTAGTTGGCAAGATAGAGCAGAGCTGGAAAAGGAAGTAACATTTATAGAATGCCTTCTAGGAGCCAGGCACTTTGCACATATAATCTCAACTAATCCCCATGAGGTAAGTGGTTTTGTCATTTCCTTTTTACAGATTAAAAAAGTGAGACTCCAATTCTCACAGTCACTGGCAGAACTGGGGTTCAAATAATTTCCATGATCCATTTGTTCAGGATTATTCCAGGACTCAGCATACCTTTCTCCAGCGAGGTCTGAAAGTAAAGTAGGACATTTTACTTATTTTTCAGATATATATCCCCTTTTATTCAGCAAACTCTGCCAAAATATGGCCATCTTAAACTTGCCTTCACACCAAATCAAAAGAAAAGGAGATCAGTACAATTAAGAAATTAAATTTCATGAATGACAATTTGACTTTCTTGCCATGACTGATTCAGATGTTCAATATTCCCAAAGAGATGTTGAGCTATGTTTCACAATAAAACAGGGTCAAAAGTCAGAAGACCAAACCACCAATGTCTTTAGAATCCAGTAATTGAGGAAAGAGATGTATAGAACACAGATGGTTTGAGTACCTTCTTTTATTCTCAGATTTTGATGAATACATCAGCTTGGCACAGAATCATTTCCATACTTTCATTCAATTGAAAATTTCATTTTCTCCAATGGTCTTCAAATGGATTCCCAGGAATTAGAAACTGTGTGTATCTCAGCCAGCACAAACTTCTGCAGTTCACAATTACACATAGTTTAACCTCTAGAACATCCACTGCCCCTTCCTCTCACAGAACTGTTTTGGATCTTCCCTCTCTTTCACATGGAGTCTTCAGGAACTGCTGTTAGAAAGAATAGTAACAAAGGCATTTTCTTTTGTCCAAAAGCACAATGCAGAGGCACTTCAAGAATAGGAGAAAGAATTTCTAAGCCTCTTTCAACAAAGCATTAATATTTATTAACTTGCACTTTACTGTAGAATGAATGTTTTATAATCAAAACTGAGAAGCAACAAAATGGAAATTTCAACTACAAGTGACCTACTCTTCCAGTGATAAAGAGCTCAGGATGGGTTTAGCAATCCACCGCCTCTGCATTTTTGAGGGTTCTCATTCACTCACGTAGACAAAGCAGTAACTGATTACTGTTCCATGTGACCACTAAAGGCAACTAAAAAGTTATGGTCTTTATCAATAAGATACAACTATAATGAAGCTATGAATTAATATATCAATGCTATGTGTAGAAATGGGGCATATATTAGAACTGAAGCTTATTTTAAAAGCTCAGAATTATGTATGCATTTTAAATTTAAATCAATTCCCAAATAATTCAGAAAAGAACTTTTTTTCAGATTTTGTCTCAAGTTTGCCTATTCATACACTCATTCACCATTTATTGAGCACATTTTATTTTCCAGGCACATAGAAATGTGGGTTTTTGAATCAGTATCAAAGGTCTAAAAAAATGACTTACATAAGATCTTCACTATTGAAGACTGCCCTTACTAAATCACTTTGTAATTCTTTTAACAAACTGCTCAATCTTTCTACAGCTTTTCATGGTGAGTTATTGCACACTAAAAAAGAACAAGAGCATCTCAACTTGATAACTAATGTACACACTACACAAAGGCAGAGAAATAAAAACCCAGTAGTGTTTATTTGTCCTGTCAATTTCCATGATTCAGTACACTGATAGCTGTACTGAGACCATGTAGCAGTGAGCCTGTTGAATGTTCCCTTTTCCTAGATTGGAGTGAAGTTTCTATCTAAATATGTTAGTACTGGATTTCCAACACATCACCTCATGTTTCCATTGGATCTAAGCAAGGTGGGAAAAGTACAGATTTTGTAATCAAGCAGAGCTGGGTGTGAATTCTCAATCTACCTGTCCATGTCTCAGTTTCTTCATCTACAAAATGAACATAGCATGAAGCTTGCAGGCTTGTAGCAAGGAATAAAGAGAATGTACACGAAGCAACTAGCTCACAATATATGTTGATTTTCTTTTTATACCCCATATCTGAGACCATACTGAAATTGCTCTATTTTAGGCAGTGTAATTCACCATGAAAGTAAAAACCAAAAAGGTAGAATAAGCCAGAGGTGAGCATTTTGGGGACAGTTTATATTCATCTCAAGAGGCAGTTATTTTATATTTAAGTTATTTCACACTTAAATAAGGTATCTGACAAGAATAGTGTTTAAATAACAGGCCTTCAGATTGCTGGATGGGATTGACAGAAAAGATCACATTCTCTCCATTTCTAGCACCTCTGCATTCTCCAGAATCATGACTGTTCTGCTGTGACTATGGCAGTATGGGCATGAATATATAGGAATATGTTGCAATGAACCCATTATGCAGAATTATAATGTATCAATGAATTAATCAAATTATGGACATAAGGAAGAAAAGAAACAAGATAACTAAAAATTATTTTTAGTTCATGAACAAAATAAAAGATCAAAATAAAACAATCATCTGCAAGTCAGTTTTAGTGCAATAAAAGAACAAACTCATTTCTTTATGAATTATAAAATCTTTTAAGCACAGTCTTGCTTTGAATGAAACTTACCTTTACCATAAATCTTACTTCTACCCAAAATCATTCTAGGAAGAGAATACACACTATGCTTCCATTGTACCAAAGAATGGATATTTTTTTCCCTCTTTCTGGTTCTCCTTTTCATATCTTGTTTCCTTTTCTAACTTGTGCCTTTTTGTTTTGATTCCCTGCAGGTAGTCCGGCCATACCAAACCATGTCCAATCCCATGAGCAAGCTCACTGTTCTCAACAGCATGCATTCCCATTTCATCCTGGCCGACAATGGAACTACTGGAAAATACGGAGCAGAGGTGAAACTTCGGAGGCAACTAGAAAAGCATATTTCACTTCAGAAGATAAACACAAGTAAGTTGACCACTGTTCCCACTGTCCTACCTTGTAGAATATCCATTGAAAGTTAAAAAAAAAAAAAAAAAGTGTATCATGCAGCAGTAATACATGAAGTTGAGCAGATTTTAAACAGGGGTCATGGTTTCTTCTGGGCCAATGATTAAAATGACAAACAGTGACCCAGTGGAGGGCAATGGAGGCAAAAGAACTGATGTCAGAATGACTGGGCCCAAGCTTGTTTATTATGCATGAACATTTCAACCCCATGAGGGGTAGCTCAGTGCAGATGTGCTCTCTCCCCAAACTTTTCCTACATACTTTTCATAGGACTCCAAGGAGAAAAGGTACCCTGGAGAAATTATTTTTATCTATTAAGCTTTTCTGGGGGCTAAAAGAGAGAAAAATGAAAGACAGTATTTTGATCATTGCACAGATCTACCTATGTGAAGTCATTTCAAGGGCACTGAACATCCCCTAAGCTAAACATCATGCAAAACCATCTCGATGAAATTTAACTCATCTCATAATTTTATGTACGTATTATCTCTAGATATGTGTTTAGGTCCATGTGTACATTTATATGCATCATATAATGCATATCTACTGGTTACATGAACATTTCTTAAATGACTTATGGGCTCTATGCTGTATTTTTTGTGTAAACATTTAACTGTAAAAGGGTAGCAACAACAATGCTCCTCAGATCACTAAGCGGCTTACATTTAAATGTCATCAAGCTACTATTCATCCTTACAAAATAAGATTCAATTTGTTTTCAAAGTACCACACCAGGCTTCATGACAAGCTCAAACTTGGTGGTATTATATGTACCTTCGGGGAAACTTGGAACTAACAGATTGAAATTCCAAAGCCTGCAATTCCAAATAATAAAAGATCTTCTTTGACTACATTAGTTTTCAAAACTCCAGTGTAATGTGGCTCAGCAGGCTCAAATCCCTTTTCTTTTCTCTGGTATTTTTCCTGCGTCTATCCCAAATGGGTCCCCCCCTTGGTACAGTGGGCCTTCCTGCCACAGCTGGGATGATAGACCCACCAGACCACAACTTCTCCTTCCTATACTCTCATCTCTGAGTGTTTGGGGAAATTACTACTGCTTAGTAGCCAAGTTTCATAATTTCATTCTTTCCACAGTGAATTCTGAAGTACTGACTTTGGGCCTAGATCTGAAGTAAAAGTTGCATTAGAACAGTCCCCTTCTGAAATGTCTTTGGAAAGAAGAAATATAGTAATAGGTTAAGGTGAATGTTTTATGGATTTAAAAAATAGAAAAGAATAGAAAACTGATCCAGAGGCCAGCAGAGATCAAATGTAATGAAGCAATTTTATCAATGGGTGGCAGGTTTTGCTATCAATACTAAAAATGAATTTTGTTACAATATTTGAATGGGAAATTAGATACAAATGTTATGCAATTGGTGTTATCTACTTAGGTTTTTCCAGGCTGAATCATTACTTATCTTTTACCATCAGGTTAGGGATGAGAGCTGAAAGGCACAGAAGCAGGGAAACAAGGAATAAATTAAGGGTCTAGTTAGGAATTCAGTGATGAGAAAAATCTGTCTAGACAGGCAAAGCACGTCATTGTGCTAGGCCCTGGTGGTGGCTGGACCAGCTAGTCAGTAGCATGGGAGTAGAGCTGGGTGTGTGGTTGTGTACATTAAACCTCCATCAAACAGGATGTAAACTGGAGTTAAAACTCAGTCAGGACTCTGTTAGTCAAGCTTTGTACCTTACAGACTGCCCAGAGGAAAAGTGCCATTTTCTGATTGGTCATCCCAAGGAGGACACCTTTGTGACCTAATTTATGTGCCTCAAGGAATGCCCTTTCTCCAGAGCTTCCAGAGGTACTGAATGTGTGAGATCCAGAGAGGCTCACGGACTATGGCCTGGTCTCAGTGAAGAGCAAGCCACAGCAGATGGTCGGGACATCAGGGATGTTGGAAGTCATGGCACTAGATGCTAGACTGTGGGTAGCCATATCATCAGGGACACATCTCATTCCATTTATATAGAAAATAGGACCTTGGTAACCTACTGAGACAG